>JABMBR010005335.1:0-16386 GCA_018881525.1 Meteorus sp. PSUC_FEM 10030008
CCAATAGTGCAGTGAGTTAGCATATTCACACACACACACACACACACACACACACACACACACACACACACACACACACACACACACACAATAATTTATTGTATTTAAATGAAAGTTTATTGATTTTATTGAATTTCATTTCTAAATGTGTCGTGTGTTTTCTCACTTCTTATTTGGTTTTATTTCATTGTACAATTGATGTAGGAGTTTAAATAAATGTGTGAATGTTGGATTATTTCTGTTTAGCTGTTTGGAAATGGAATGAAAGTGAGTAGATATATTCGTATCGGTTCATTGTGTTTGCATGCCGAATTTAGAAACAGTGTGTTTAAACGATGAGGGTGGTGGCGACGACCAAGTCTGCGCGTGCAGAGACCAATGAAGCAAGAACGTCCGGTTTGTGTATACACATGTGCATGTGCATGTGGATATGTATGTTTATGTGGATGTGGATATATAATATTTATTCTACTCTAAAGATAAAGGAAGGGTGTTGCAGGGAATATATGCGCTTGGTCAATGAACCCGATACACATTTCAGCTACCCCTTTTTTGAATGCACATTTTTCTTGAAATTAATTTTTTTCTTTCGTTTCATTTTTAACACAGAGATGAATTTTGAAATTGTTTACAATTTTTTTATGCAGTTAAGTTGCGTTATTTATAAATTTTCTGTAGATATTCAGGATTTTTGATAAATTTTTTGAAGGTGTTGTGTTAGTTTGTGAAAATATATTGCGAAAGTGGATGGATGAAAATATTTTAACGGATAAAATATTCAATTTGTGAATATACGAGAGATAGAATTATTTAATGTCACAAGTGAATATGAATTTTTACATTGGAATTTATTCCGCAACGTTGAATGCAATTGGGGATGACAGTGGCGAATGAAAAATCGTGAACGACGTGGCCAACAAAATTGTGATCGGCTCGTTGAGCAACCCGACTGTATGTCCATCCCTCTATTTTTATATCCTTGTTTTTTCCCTGCCATTTCTTTCATGTCCCTTTCTACTCTTCTCGTTCACCACACTCAAATTGTTGAGAAAATCACGGACATAAATAATTTTCGCCATGTGAAATACAGTGGTAGATATGAATTTGTACTTTTTTTTTTACATTTTTGTTGTGCGTCAACTCTCTAGCGAAACATTAACCCTCCTTTATTATTCATCTCTTCTCTTCATTTCATTCTTCCATGTACCAAAAGTTGTATTTTCAAAACGATGCAAATATTCATTTCAATTTTATTAAATTGTGAAAAGTAGCAACATTTCATATTTCAAATAAAAAAAGTGAATGTAAAATTGATACAAATTACAAGGGATAATTTTTATTTGACGTATTTTTATTTATGAACCATCATGGTGAATAAATCTTCATAATTGTCGGATTACAAAATTTACGGGTTTGTTGCTAATTTATGCTGAAATATTATGTCATACAAATGGATAAATGTGCGTTTATAAATATGTGTGTGCTTGTACATATTGCGGGGCGGTCACTCGTGATCGATCTGGGGTGCATGTCAACTCAGCGGGGTTGGGAGAAACTAAATGTACATATATATATCTATATGAAAAGTGGAGGATAAGAGTGGGGTTGGATAGAAAGAGGAGTGTTGCAGGAGAAATGGTAAAAGGACTCTACGTGACGCGCCACATTGTCGCAAAGCGAAACCTATTCACGCGCAAAGAGACCCCGAGCTCTTTCTCCTTCTCTGTTTCGCCCTTTATTTGCATTTCCATCTGGCCGTGAGAGTTGGTGAAGGGATCGGGTGCACTGCTATACACTTATACCTACAATTCCCTCTCTCTCTCCCACTTGTGATCGCTTTCTCGTTTCAACGGAAGTGCTAACCCTGCAATTTTCCGCGACATTGTAATACACCGTTAAGCAATAAATCTCTTTTATTGCTTTTCACATTCTTTTATATTTTTTATTCTCTTCTTTTCTTTCAGTTACTCCATTTTGAGGTTTCAACCTTTTCATATTCGTTTGTTTGTTTGTGAGAAAGGGAATTTATTGTAACAAATATGCAGAAGAACATTTTTTCCTTTTCCATTGATATGACGTCGTTATGATTCAAATGAGTTTTTGTTTTTCTTCTATTGGATCATTCCATTCCATTGATATAACTAATTCAATAGTAAAATACTCCTGAGAATGTATTTATGTCACAATGCGCGTGCACACATCTATAAAAATGTGGATAGAAGAAATGAAATGTAAAATAAAAGAAAAAAAGGAATAAGCAAGTGAGGTTTAGACTCAAACGTGTCCGAGCAAGTCTGTGCATGTGTAGCTATGTCTCTTTACAGAATGTCTCGTCTTTTGTTCGGTGTCTCATGAATGGAGTTGAATGTTAAGTGGACCCCATCGTTTCGTCGTCTCTTTACCGCCAACATCTCGATAGTTTTACATATATGGACATTTGCATATTGGACAGTGAGAGCATGTGAAATTTCTGTGGTACAAACACTCTTCGCCCATGACAATGTGTCTATATAAAATTGACGATGTGGTTATGACAATCCAACTGAATGTCAATGATGATAACAAAAAATAAATGAATAAAAAATGGTGGAAAACACGTTCTTGATTGTGGAGAAAATAAACTGTAGGAAATATATTGACAAAAAGAAATGGGAAAGAATTTGTCGGTTCATGAAGAATAGAATGATGATGAGTGTGGAACCTGTCGTTGGGAAAAATGAATTTAAATGAGATGAATGAATGTGAGATGACGCGTTATACCTTTTTTTCTATCTCCAATTCGTCTTTCCTGTATTTTTTTTTTCTTCTTTTGTTTTCGTCGTTCTTTTTCAATTCTTGAATATGATGATTGATGAGCTTTTGATGATATTCATCTTTGTAAACTATAAGGTATATGGTTTAATTATGTAGTAAAATGAAATGTGTTTGGTATTTATGTGTGTGACTGTGTAAGATCAGTGTGAATGTAAATGAAAGAAGAAAATAAAGTGGACGAAGTGAAGAAAAAAATATAATTCCAAATGTGAAATGCATACTCAGCAACAGCAACTAGCAGTAACAGCAGTAGACCGACTGAAATCCCTTCGAAATTGTCTATTTTATTGCCCACCTGTTACACATTCCACAACCTCATTTTTTTGTTTTTTAGACTTCCTGGCCTTACGATTATCAGATTTACACATTCACGATATGTTGAATTTTGTGTATGGCTATGTGTAGAAAAATTTCGATTCATATTAATTTATCTTGATGAATAAATTTCGGGCAATATTGATAAGTTAAATTTTGTGGATTTATTTAAAAATTGTGAATTCACATTGTTACATTCTATGTCACCCCATGTGTATCTACACCATAGAAAAAAGAGAGAAAGTGATAGCCGGGGAAATCGTGGTCTTGGGCGACCAATTTAACTCCCTTCCCTTGTTGGAGACGGATAGGGTAATGCAATATAACACGTGAAAGTAGGGTGTTTCCTAGCAACCCGAAGTCTTCTCACCCCGCTGCGTACATGAGTTTGCCTGCCTCACTCGCACTCTCTGTCCTGTTTTTTTTTCTTTTTTTTTTCATGTGTATTTATGTATGGATATAGATGTGTGTGTGTGTGTGTCCCTTTTCTGATGGTCCAAAAGCGCCCCTAAATTTAGCTGGTGGACTGGCGTTGCACGCAGAGTCGCTCACCAAAGTTTTACTCGTCGATTTTGATTGTTAAGCAGAAATAAGTTTGTATTATTTGAGTGTATTGCCACACTTGGGGGATGGAAGAAAAATCTATATTATTATGAGGGTTGTTTTTACTTTGTACTCTCAAATAATAATTTCCGGAGAATTTTTCGTCACGTAGGAAAAATATTAATTCATAATTTACGTTTTGGCATCATGGGATTTTGATTGGATAGAATTTTTTTTTTGTATTGGGGGTGGACATGATTGCACCCTTTGTGAAGAGTTGAAAGGGAAAACAATTTGATTATCGCGATGAGACAGCGTCTCGTCATAGTCGGAAGTTGTATGGAAATGGCGATTGGGCAATGAATAAAATTTTTGATTTTCTGGTTGATTATTTTTTTATTCAGAAATTGCCGAGAAAAAAATCGGTTTTCCTGTTGTTGTATACAATCAACTATGGAAAATAGTTCAGATACAGTTCATCTGTTAATGAGGAATGATGATTGGATTAGAAGGGAAATTCGATGGGTACTTCAATTGTTATTGATTAGGAGATATTTGGTGCAGGAGGAATAAAAGACTGATGACTTGAAATGGGATAATTGTGATGGATGGAGTATTGCCCATACATTTATGGTGTTTGATTAACAGCGACTGGATGATTCGATGGAGAATGTGTCATTTATTCGGGTATTTCATATCAAGAAACTGAAGGGAAAATGGGAGAAATGAAATTATTTCCCTCAATTCGCTGTTCAGAAAAATTGAAATGAAAAAAATCTAATGGCACTGCAAGATTTTCAAGAATTGTCCAATTGATTTATGAAATTAATTCTATTTCATTGTCACAGTTAATTTTAGAATTAGGAGGACGTACGTGCGCCTTCTGTTTGCAATTTCTTGGAGAATAAACTGAGATTTATTAATACTTTGCCTTATTTTTTTTGCCGAGAAAACATTAAAGAGGTTTTTTTCGTACTAAATTGCTGTAATGTTAACTGAGAGAAATTTATGGAATAATAAACCCTGATATTTAAATGTTGGTATGAAAAAAATCAATTTCTCATATTCTAATTTGTTTTAGTTTTTCGATTTATTTTTTTTTTTCTATTCAATTTCGGAGGGAACATTATTTATATTTAACAAGCATTTACACTTGACTGAAGTTGAAAGCAAAATTTCTATCTCTCTGCCTTTCTTGTTGGGCCATTCCGTTTGTGCGCAAATATTTGACAAGCCGTTGGGGTCTCTATACCATTAATTTCCGCCCCTGTTTTCAATTTCTCAAAGACGCGCTTGCACTTTATGTATCCCTCATATCTCCCCGAATATTCCTCATCTGAAACAAGTTGTGAGGTACATTAAGAACCAACATTGTGCTTCTCTCATGTGTACAAAATACCTTCATATTCCCTTTATATCAATTTTCTATTATTCGAATATATTCAGAGTAGAAATGGTGGGGTTTGATCAGACACATCAACCTCCTTCTACAACAGACCTTTATCAATGTCACTAAATAAATCGAACATTTGTTTTCTGTATACGAGAGAGAATTGAGTTGTCTTCAAAGAGTAAATAGAATTTTGTTCCCTCAAGGACAAAAAAATTATGGAAAAACAA
The DNA here is from genome assembly GCA_018881525.1 of Meteorus sp. PSUC_FEM 10030008. NCBI lineage: Eukaryota > Metazoa > Arthropoda > Insecta > Hymenoptera > Braconidae > Meteorus > Meteorus sp. PSUC_FEM 10030008. The sequence continues at coordinate 5,293 of JABMBR010005335.1, forward strand.
AAAAATAAAACTGTAAATATAATTCTTACTCATTTCCATTGTTCATCAATTTTTCCGAATTATCACGAATCGAAATTCATTAAATCCAATTAAAATTCTATCCACTTCATACAAATGAGAATTTTTCCATTTTTTTTTTATCCCACATCGCGTTATACGACCACTCAATTATATTTCGTCGTTTGAGTGCGCGTCCGGGCGACGTAGATAAACGTGAAAAAAAAAAAATGAGAGAACAAATGAAAGAGGTGTTTAGTAAATACGAGAGGAGAAAAAAAATTTCCAATATATAGAGATTAAACAAAAACGTGAGCGTTCTTGATTGTCGTGGTGCGATAAAAGTTATTTGAAAATTTTGCAGTCGCCGGGTTGTGTCTCTCGTTCAATTCTGCTTGGCCGGTAAAAATACACTTGATTTTCTAGGTGTGAGTGGCGATTACCGAGAGGGCGAAACATCACAATGAGGGAACGAACGAGCCCTATAGTAAATACGAGCAGTTGCTCGTTGGCTCGTTATATATCGACGCGCCAGAGTCGATTCGCATGGCTGCATTTGAATGACGCGATAAAATTTGCAATGAAATACCACGTTTCCATGGAATCACTTTAAACTTATGTACATGAACATCAACAGCGGAAGTAAATGACTCAGTGGACAAGAAATGAAGACTTAATATATATAATAAAGAAATTATATTTTTATTATTGTGTTTTTCATTCTTTTTCAATATTAAATATCGAGAATATCTTCTGTGAATATCCGACGCAACTTTACGGTGTCTATTTTCAAGGAATGGCTCCAATGGAATTTAAATCGTGGCTTTTCTTTTTCTTTCTTTTATACGAGCGTAGAAATACGAAAGGAATTTGAAAATTTGAAAATTCACCAATGCGAGTAAGAGAGACAAATTGTTGAGGATTTTCTACTCCCTTTGACGGTATAAAACAGACTTCAAAGTGTAGAACATGATACTCGTGTGTATTCTCATTTAATATGTACAGTGAAACAAGACGAGCACAGGGTTGAATTTTGTATGATGTCTATAAATACTTGACACTTTTAACAACCCTAAGGACTTTTGAGACTTACTCTGTATTATCACTCAACCTCACGGTAAAATACCACAATTTCACAAGAAAAAAAAAATATGAAATTGATGTTTTAGTTATTGTCATTTAATTCATTGATCAAGAAATTAATATTCTGGTATATTTTTTACTCATACAGTTCTCGGGTGGATTTTATTTGTGTAACAACCCCACGACCTTCTACTGTGGGATAAAATTATATCATCGACATAAGATTGTTCAATGGACTGTGTGAAATCATTCAATCGAAAAATTCCACGTGGTTATATCGATTGTCATCGTTATAATAAGCTAACAATACCATCATTGTGAATTGACGTTATTTGTCACAATAAAAAATATTTAGCGAAGAATTTATTTTAGATTTCAACCGAATTCAACTCATCGGCTAATTTTTTTTCTCTTTTTTTTCTTCCATGGTGAAATTGTTTGACCATTGAGAACCACTGAAACGATCTTCATCTCGGAAGTACGTCGCGACGAGCAATCCCCCGGGCGGCATGGCGGCGTCGCGACGCTAACAAACAGCTCGCGATGTTACCCCATTACCCACCCGTTGCTATTATATACAATTTCGTACATGGATATATATATATAAGACGTGTAGATGTATATGTAGACAATATATGTATATTTCTACACTTCATGTTCACCATCCCTCTTATGAGTGAACCACTAAAACTATAACGCACTGAGAAATCGCCTCCGGCACTTTTGGAACACGACTCACGAAATTTGGCAACGAACCGCCTTTAGATTGTATATTTGGTAACTGAAACGCCCTCTGAAAAACATGTTCGGTGTGGGTGAGATATGGTTGGATGTAAAAATCAAGCATTGATAAAATATTTGCAATTTATTTTTCACGCTGTTTTATTGCTGTTGCTTACGCTTCCTCACATATTCATGAGAAAAAATATGAATATGCAAGGGAATTATTCAATTGTGATGAAACAATTTCAATTAGGAAGAGATGAAGAAGAAGTTTGGTTGAACTTGTAATTGATATGAGTTTTAATTTGATGTTTAATGATATTTTGTTTGTATAAAGTAAATTGATGATTGGGGTAAATAAAAGATATTATGAATATTATTTGGTACTACAATCAACATCAAATTGTTCGAGTTTGAGTTTTTTTCAATGAATATATTTACATTGGATATTATGGAATATATTAAGTGAAAATGAAATTTTTCCTTCTTATATTTAGTTTTTCTCATGTGCTGTGAAGGGGCAATAAAGAACGGGTGGGAAGTTGGTGGAAATGTGACTAGATTGGCCTCTTGAGAAGTTTCCAATGGGGAACATGATGACTACGCGACGAACGTTCTATAAACTGGAGAATGTATATCCGCAAGAGGAATGAGTGGAGATACAAGGGGTAGAAAGTGGGATGAGTTTTGAAATTAGCTTAAGCGTTAGACGGCGGATATCGGCAGATAAGCAATATAACCAGTTTCAAGGAGACTTTTACTTCAATGTTGAAGAAGCCGGAATTGAGGAATACGAGGGGGTTGTAACTTGAAGGGGCGGATTGTTTTCGTAGCGTGTCTCGATTTGCTCCCTTAGCCAATTCATTCCCCCTATACTGCTTTTATTGACTGACAATTTTTTTCCAACTCATTTTTTGTTACATCCCTTTTTTTCCACCCTTGTGCATGTATAAATGAACTTTAGGAAAATATTCCACCCCTTTTAATTCATCCAACGTTGCTCTAGCTCTCGCTCTATGTCGATCTGTTTGTCTACGTGTAGCTCTACAGATTTTCCACCAAGTGCAAAGTTTCTTGCTACTTTTGCAGTAAAATAACACGGGGGTTGAAAAATGTTCTTGGAGCTTTTGGATACCAACAAGTGGTGTGATTACATTCATAAAGTTTTTTTTCTTGTCGATGTTGGAAAGTTTATGCAAATGTATGAACAGCAATTTTTCGAAAATTTTATCTTATTAATGTGAACGTGAGATATTCCAAATTTTCTATTGAAATTATTTTGGGATTTCATGTCATTGTTAAATCAGAAAAATCAAGTCGTTATTTTTTTCCATCTGTTTTTTTATATTGTCGTCAATCAGAAAACAAAGATTTGAAGAAACATTCAACAAATTTGTTCTCGTTACAGTGATAATGAACAAAAATACTCAACCTGTGATTTGTGTTCCCTGTTCATTGACCTGCCAATAATAAATTTATCGAGAATTTTTTGATCATGTGAAACTTGGTGAACGATAGATTGCTTGTAAATTAAATTGAATTCTCGAGTTCAATTAATGTGTCGTGAGTATCGACAAAGTGAATTTAAAGTGAATTAACCTGAAAACGTTTTGCCCTCTTACTATCCACTACAGTATTAAATTTAGCAGATAAATTCGTTAAGTTTTCGATATTCTCATGAAAATCCGTGCGATACTTGTTCAAAACTTGTTCGGGGAAAAAAACGAAATTGAATCGCAAACATTTGACGTCTTTTTCTTTTCGTTTGGTTATTTTTTCTTCCTTTTTTTTTCAGTCATCATTCCTGTTCGAAGAAGAATGGAGAGAAGAAATATTTGTGAAGTCCCAGACTCTCAACCTGTCCCTTCATGCTCCTACTCTTGTCCAGTGTGATGCTATGTCTATACGTATTCACTTCCTTTTCAATCAGGCGTTGAAATTACATTTACGTAGCTCTCAAAAAAAGAAGACCCAACGAAAAGTATTTTCTTGGTAAACATGTCTCCAGTGTCTCCTTAATTTGACCCTCCATTTTTCTCCTCTTTTCCATTGTACAAAACAGTTTTACTCCTGGAAATTAAACAAACAAACAAATTGATCGTCATTTTTCTTATTTGTTTGTCATACGTTTCAATTCGTGAGCACAAATCTTCGTCATCTATATCACCAAAGTTCACATTTTATTATTGATGAAAAAAAAAAAAAAATCCCAGTGTGATGATCAGAGAAAATTGAGCACGTCGCGTCACTGAAGTGTCTCACGAACGGAAAATCGAACAAAACGTAAGAGCTTTTCCCACAGGACGATCTGATAATCTCAGTAGTGGAATTGTGAGCAGGGAACAAGTACGAGAAAAAGAGTGACGGCTACAACGAATAGGAATGGAAAGAGAAAAATAAAAAAGATTGCAAACTTTTTTGCTACTTTTTCTACAATGTCTCTCGTTCTATGAAATAAAATCTATTTCCAATTCTCTTGACGCAAATGTCAGATTGTTCTACCTATAAATTCACTCTGATTTTATCGTTGTGATTTTTGATCTTGATGAATCAGCAGAAAGAAATTGATCAATTAAAAGCGATTCAATTTTATTCTGGGTCAAGGAAACAATTTCTGTTTAATATTCATTTCAATTTTTATAATTTCGAAGCTGTATGTGCAAAAGCTCTTTTAATAAGTTGACGTGATTAATAGAAAAAAAAATTGTAAAAGACGCACATTTCGCAATTTTCAAACTCTCTCATGTTTTTTTGCTATTTTTCTCATAAAAATATTTTTATTTCAACAATTATTCGGATAAAATATTGAAATAATTGAATTGAATGTTATCAATTAGGGAATCATCATTTTGTCCCAGTCCTAAATTGAAAATAATTTTTTTATGTAAAACATCGAAACAAAGTGCATATCAATACTTCATAGAAATTTTTTATTCCTATTTTTACAGCACGAGAATTGACATCTTGCGGTGGCATAAGTAGTGGCGGAGAGGTCTGCTGTTCAGCGGACATGGAGCTGAGACTTCAAGCGAGGGCGGGTGACAGACACGAAAAAGCCACGAGATCGACCCTTCACCGGTTGCAGCAACTTCTTATCACGAGGGGCGCAAGATTTCACAGTGAGTACATCAACTTTACTTTTCAACCATCCACATCAATCTTTAAAAAAAAAACCCATACCCGTCATCTCCTCCTTTAATCCACGTAATCAAAGTAGATAACAAACTCCAATCGAAAAAAAAAGATTACTGAGCAAAAAAAACTTCTCCAAGGACCGAATAATGGGATGGTGAATTTTTTTTCCCTTTGAGTAACGAATTTGTGCCATCATTGCAGTCAAAAGAATTTTTCTTGTTAACGGTGTAAAGTGACAACGCACAGGAGGGATCGAATCTGTCTATTGCAGACACGATAGAATGTTGGAGACAAGTGAGGAGAAAAAAAAGATGAAAATAGAGAAGTGTAAAAGGGCATGTGCGATGAAACGAAATTCCAGTGGTTATTTGTGTATTATTGAGAACATGGAGATACCAAATACCACTCACGATCTACCCAATCTTATTCTCTATCTCTTTTTTTTTTAATTAAACAACCTCCCGTGTGAGTACACAGAACGAGGGTGACTTTTTCTCTCTAACAATCTCATGTATTGAAGGAAAAAAATAACAAAAGACAAAGGAAAATCTCAACCCTCATAAAAATCATATTCTTGCACATATTTGTGTATCACGCATGTATGATACATTATTGTTATATAGTTTGTCCTATTTACTCGTTCGCATAGTAGAAATAACGATAATTATTTTTCTTAAAGCTCTTCGCTATAATTAGTCACGTGTAACATTTATTTAATCATTTGAATAATCTAAAATGTAAAACTGGCAAAAGTTGTAGAATAAATTGAGGAAGAAACTCTCTTCATACGTAAAAAATTCGGATGAATTGAATCGGGATAAAAAAAAAATTAAAAACTCTTTTTAATGGTAATCAATTTTTTTTTTCTTCATTCATATGAATATACATTCATGTATATGTTTTCACTGGCTCTTTCAATTAATTTTTATGTTTTATGAGGAGTAACTCTTTGAATCCACAACGCACTTTATCTCTCTTACACTTGGAACTTTTCCTTTGATGTGGCTAGTGGGTACCTAGCCAGTACCTAGTACCTACCCCATGTAGATCCACTTTACTTGGTACACCGCGGAGTGCCTGGTACATGAAGAGAGAAGTTCACAAACGACGAGCGAGTACAACACTGTGCTTGCCTCCATGTGACGTTCACGCGATTTTTTATGAGTATACACAGAAATTTGCTTTCACCCCGCGTGTACTTGTTCTCTCTTATACTTTTGAACGTGCGTGTGACAAGATGCCAGAGATTTACAGGATTGCACCCACTGGAGAATTTTTTTTTTCTTTCTTTTCTGCTACTTCTCCAGGCTCCTCTCACATATATGTAAAGAACATGTACTGCATTCATTTAAATACATTACCCACTGGCGTTTGATGCTTGGTGGAGGAAAAAAAAAATTTTCCATGTGACATATTCAGTGGTAATTAACTCAGGTGCAAGTATTAATAAATGTAAAAGACGTGTATGTATAATATTTCCATTGAAATAATGTTTCCGAGTGTAAAAATAAAAATTTTTTATATCCGCTAAATTTTGCTTGGATTTTCATTTTATGGGAACATGGAGATTCCAGTGAGTTTTAGTTTTTTTTCTTGTCTGGGTGCCAACAGTATTCAAATCTAAGTAAATTATTTTGGAATTTATCAAGAGAGAAAAAATGTGGTTGGATTGAATGACAGTTATATAGATATTGTTGATAGAATAATGAGATTGTGTGTGAATTTATGAATACAGATTCACAAAAATGTCTTTGATAGACGAATTATGATATTCAATTCCAATACCAAAATGGTCCTTGATATGACAAATAGTCAAATCATTATCGCTAAGTACCACAGTCGACGAGAGAAATAAAAATAAATGCGGAATGTCTAGATTACAAAGTCTCCAATTGAATAAATTTAAATAGCCATTGCTTACATAAACATAAACAAATATGAATTTTGACTAGTTCATAGTCTACGTGCTAATTGCCGTCAGTTCCGTTCACCGGAGACGAAATTATTGAATGACGACGGGAAATTCATTCCCTTCTACATCCGACAGACCACGAGACAGCATGAGGAGAGAGGGGATGCAGAGAGGAGGGAAATTAGTCGAGATTTTACCGGTCTTTGGTATATGTATATGCGAGAAATGTTGGTGAATTAAAAGCGCCGCCGTTGCCGCAGCTAAGTGCTCCCCTTTTCATGGTGGCCCAAAGATTCGTTACAGGTTTTTCCTCTTTGTTTTTTCACTTCTTTCCTCTTTTCCGTTTTGGTTTTTTTATTTCACCCTTCTTTCTCCCGCGTTCGTCGTTAAAAGGAATTTTAATCTCATTCTTTCATGACTCAAGTGACAGCGACGAGCAAAGTTCGTGTGATAGAATAGGAAAGAAAAAACGAGCGTGAAAGGGAGCAAGGGGCGAGGGCAATTGTGTTCGAGATTCACTCTCCTCAACCTCGACTCCTTCCAACGTGACTTTTCCTTCGCATGAAATTGTCCCCGAAGTAATTCCAACTCTCTACTGTCCAACTTTGTGACATTTACTTGTAATTAAAACATGAAATTGTATGTCGCTTCATACGTTCATTTTATTTATTTATTTATATATTTATTTACACATTCATTCATATATTCATTCATAATTGTTGCAGCTTTCTTTAAGGAATTGTTGGCAACCTCCAAGAAAGGCTTTCATGAAATGTTCAAGAAAACGTATGGCATATTGTACGAACAAAATGCTTATGTATTCACTGACCTGTTCAAGGAACTGGAGAATTATTACACTAAAGGAACGGTAAGCGTATATTTCATATAAACAATGAGAATAAAACTGAAAAGAAAATTTATCGCTGAATCCTTTGTTCGATATGTACAATAGCAAAATGATGCATGTTAATAATACTCACTTTATTATTCTAGGTGAACCTGGACATTGCAATGGACAATTTTTTTAATACTCTCTACCAGAAGATGTTCACAGTACTGAACAGTCAATATAATTTTGACGCCAAGTATCTGGAGTGCGTGGGCAATCATATGAAAGAAATGCGACCATTTGGTGATGTGCCGCAAAAATTGAGTGTGCAAATAAAGAGATCGTTCATTGCAACGAGAGCATTCAGTCAAGCTTTGACAGTCGCAGCTGATGTGTTGAAAAATATGCAGACGGTATGTTATTCATTTTTTCATTATTCATTTCATCTTTTATGTAATTCAAAGCACACATTGATATTATAATTGTTCAATATAATTCATTATTGCATTGTATATAATTTTACACATGAATAAGTTCTTAAAAATGCATTTATAATTCATTTGCATTATTCTTTCAACAGCTGAAAGCATCACCTGAGTGCGCTGCAGCATTGACCAGGATGACGGCCTGTCCATCGTGCAGTGGTATACCAGGCAATGTTCTTGCCTGCGGTGACATGTGTGCTAATGTTATGAAGGGCTGCCTCGCTCGACATGCAGCACTCGACGCTGAATGGAATCACTTTGTCGGTATGTTGTTCTTCGAGATCTCACCACACATTTAAAATGAAGTTTGAAAAAAATTTATGTGCATATGAATTTTCATTCATGGAGTGGAGTGTACATGCACGACTATCTGAAATTGCAATGTTGGATGACAAATTCAAGTATGATAATTTTGTCTCATGAATTTTCACTTGGACTAATTATTCCTTGCATAACTCCCAAGAAGAAGTTGAGCTCTGTCTTTCATTTTATTTTACTCATTCTCTGTTCTGTTCAGTCATTTCATTCGTTTGTGATTGATGAAGCTATAACAGAAAAGGAGACAGACAATTTGAATTCCATTTACAAATGAGATGAGATATCATATTCCAACTCTTAGAATGTTGAATTTTGTGTTTAATTCAAGTTGTCGGCATTATAACTTATTCAATTGATGTTGAGTTATTCCAACTGGAATGAAACTGTACATTTTTGATGGTTGTATATGCAATTGAGTGGAGAATGTTCGGTCATTATTTATTTATCTTTGTGTCTCATTAATTACAGAGGCAGTTGGTAAAGTGGGTGAACGACTTCTAGGTCCTTTTAATATTGAAATGTTAGTGAGACCGATCAATTTAAAGATATCAGAAGCAATCATGAATTTCCAAGAGAACAGTCACGATGTATCGCAACGTGTATTTAGCGGTTGTGGTAGACCAGTGTTGGGGCGTAGAAGGCGTAGAAGACGTGTCACACGTGATGTTGATTTGGAACAATTGAATTTAGAACAAGAAACGGGTGAGGATGGTAGATCAACAACGGCAGCGATGTTGGATAAATTGGTCAAAGAAATACGACAAAGGGTCCGTGATTCAAGACAGTTTTGGGTCTATCTGCCATATCAATTGTGTAATGATGGACTAATTGTCCCACCTAGTAATACAAAAGAATGTTGGAACGGCACACACGTTGATAAGTAAGTTCATTTTGCTAGATGAAAAAAGTTAATCAAGTCATTTGTGTCAATATTGAAAGAACGATTTAATTTACTGCAATTCATTTTCAGATATCTATATCCAGTGTCATCGGACGGCGAGACACAAACGTTGAATCCTGAAATACGTGGAGGTGGTCCGAGGCCATCAATTGTTCGCGATCAAGTATTTGCTCTTACGACTATTACAAGTCGACTAAGGTCCGCATTCAATGGTCAAGACGTTGACTGGGTCGACACAGGTATATTCCAAAGTTTAATTATCAACGTTTGGCAATTTCTTTGTTTCTTTCTCTCTGTTGATGATGATTGGTTAACTTTCCGTTTGATTTTCACAGAGGAAACAGTTTATGGATCGGGTAGTGGCTCTGGTGATGGTGCATATGAAGAAGATCCAATAACGGACGACGAGGACGGATTTGAAGAATCGTCTGGTGATAATCCGAATCCATTACCACCGCAGACACCGAAAATACCACAATCGCCACAAACGCCACCGGAATTGCCACCGCATATCGATGTACCAGCGAAAATACCAACAATAATTGACAATGAAATTGAAGTTGGCAATAATAATAATAGTAAAAATAAAACAACATCGGTTACATCGGATAATGGTGCTGCGTCGCGTCAAAATATGTCGCTTACGCGTGCATTAACATCGTATTTATTCCCAATAGTTGTCATGTGGTTTGGTGGTTGTCTCACCGAGTGGCTGTGATCAGATTTCATTAACGATCAATTGGAAATTGTAAATATTTAAGACGAAGAAAAAAGGGACAAATGAAGAAATTAAATTCACGGACAAACAAAAATAAGAGGAAGATACGAAATAAAGATCTTTAATAATTGTCTTCGCATCCGAATGATGGCGAATAAGTTGAAGGCGATATCAGTTGAAAATGTGAATGACGACCGATGTGCCATTTTTTTTTATATAGTTGAAACCTAATCTTACTAACCAGACATGATGTGGTGTATGAGCATGGTTTCCGAAATGGCTGCGGACGAGAATTGGAGCATGAAAGAAGGGGAGAAAAAACAACATGAAGAAGAATTGCAGCGTGGCAGTTTCGGAGATTCTCCGAACGTTCCATAAGAATGATGAAAGATATGTTGACGGAGTATGTGAACGATAACGCAGTTGAATATAACGAAACAAAAGTTGATATATATGTTATAACAGGAATGGCGAGTGAACATATGAGATTGTCTTTGTTCTCACTGGACCGTTTGAATTTATCGTTAGCGATATTATTTTACATTGTGATTCGTTTGAGTTCCTGATGACTTTGCATATTTACTCACGCGCTATAGTGTTTCAAATATAGCACGGCATATATCGAGTCCAATGTGGGCGACAAGAATGGAAGACATTCTGTTTGAATGATTTTGCGGAACAGTGAGAATTATCTCCTACGTTCTTTGTATTTCAATCCTCCGCCCACTATCGTCATATCTTTCTCCGTATCCTCTCCTCGGTGTACATCTTCCGGACATTCTTTCTATATTTTGTAAAGTGTAAATACGAACTTCTGAATTTAGTGATTAAGTTTTCAGTATCCTTTTTTTTTCTTTTGATGTGATGTCTCACAGTGACATCAAAGTGCTAATGCGTATACCAGTGACGTGCGTGGGGATGGGAATATGGACGGGAGGATAAAAATGACGAACAAACTTGAAACAAAAAATAACATTTATAATAAAATTAATA
>JABMBR010005336.1:0-16378 GCA_018881525.1 Meteorus sp. PSUC_FEM 10030008
TGTTCAAAATTGTGTTTACAATAAATTATTAACTCTACTATTTTATCATGTGATGTAAAAGAGTATGCAAAAATTTGTGAACACAATTCGTTGCGTGCTTATGTACCCACGAATGGAAAGAAAATGAAAATCCTAACCATTTGCATATGAAAAAGAAAAAATGAAAAAAAAAAAAAAAAATTGCAATTCAGTCCTTAATAACAATTGAAGGTTCAACATGAAAGAAAAATTACGAGTCCCATCCTTGACGTTTGGATGGTGGAACTAAATGATCTGGTAACGTTGTTGGTAAATCATAACCATCCAATTTAACGTTTATCAAATGCATAGCTAATGCAAATTCTTCAGCATCCAGTTGTCCATCTTTATCAACATCAGCGAGCTTCCAAATTTTTCCCAGTACACTGTTTGGTAATTTAGACTTCACCATCTCAGCTTTGGCAACTGTGAATAAATCCAAAATAAATTTTTTAATTGACGGAATTATAATGGAACCGATCAGTCGAGTCATTGATGAATGGAATTTATAGGTTTTAGAGAATTCTTCTGTCAATAGAAGAATTGATGAAGAAAAAAATGGAAGAATCATCAACGTGAAGAAATGATTCAATAAATCATTGAGAATTAAATGAATTTTGTAATCTGCTTGCGTTTCCTAGTTTTAAACAGAAATTGCAAGATGCAATGCAGAGTGAAGAGTAAAATAATGATGGTCTACGCAGTTTTTTTTTTCACCTGAACCGGTAATTTTCCCGTCAGTTGGACCCAACGCTTCGAATGCTGAATCATATTTGAATCGTTCTTTGTTAACAATCCATTCAGGTTCACCAGCACCAGCATCAACACCTTCACCACGTTTGAAACCAAATGGACTTATTTGATCTTCAACACCTTCGAAAGCACCACCTTGAATTGAGAAAAACATAAGAATTGAATCCAATTAGTTCAATTGATTTCTTAAACGACAATAGAAAGTTGATTAGTTCATTTTATCACAAATTTCAATTTGGAAAAAAATGTAAAAAATATTTCAATATGAGAGAAGTTAAATGAAACAAAAAAATTCGATAGACTTCATTATGAATGTTGTACTCATCCCAGTCACATAATTGTGATTATCACGAGATGTCATTAAGATAATTCGATTTTCGAAATATTCTCGTCATATGTTTGATTGTTGATGACTAATTCCAATAAAGAATTGTTATCAGTAATGGAGAGTGAAGAATTTCTTCAAGTGAAATGGAAATAGGAAATTTGCTATCTCGAATTTCATCAGAATAAAATTATTTCACCTTTGATCGAAGTGTCTGAATTTGAAGTGACTTCTTCATGGGGAATAGACGCCATCAACTTCGCAATATCATCAGCCAACATTTTATCAACAACTTCCAATAAACGTGGTTTGAGTGCATTGAACTTGGAAAAATCATGATGTGCTAAATTCTCTTGCATTTTCTTCAAATCTGGAAAATCACCAGGTGAAATTTGATGTTCACGTTGCAATTGATCATAAATTTGTCCCAAATTTTTTATCAACTCCTTTTTTTTGGCTTCTTTCCCAAAAACAGCTGGCATATCTTTTCTCAATGCACTTATGATGTACGCATGAACTTTAGCTAAACGCGCACGTTTGATCAGATCATTAAGTTTTCTCAGTGTAGCATTTTTTGGCAGTGATTGCATGTCCTTAAATAAATCCTGTTCCTCCGCTTCAAATAATTTTCTATTAACATCATAACGCAACGGTTGATCCCAGAATGAACCAATGTAAACTCGTGCAACTTCAGGTGTTTGCAGAACTTTACCAAGCGACCACATTAACGCGCCATAAACTCGCATCAATTGTTGATGATCAATCATATCAGCTTTGTTCAGTACAATACGTATTTTATCATCATGTCCACGTAGAGCTTCAATCGAACGACGAAATTCATCGGAAATATCCAATTTATGTGCATCGAATAACAAAATTATTCTATCAACACGTTCAGCAAACCATTCCAACACACCAGTAAAATCATAACCTCGATCAACCCGTTGTTTTTCACCTGATAATATTCCTGGTGTATCAACAATTGATATTCCTTTCAACACTGGCGATGAAACCATGGAACATTGCAAACGATTCAAAAATGCATTTCCAAATTTCGCCAATGGACGAAATTGTTTATTAGGATCGACAACTAGAGCATTTCCTGGTATGACACCTTCCTTTTCATCGTACATAACCGCAATGAAACGATCAGTTGTCGGTTCTGGTCCAATTCTTATACCAGGAAAATCCCGTTCCAATAAGTATTTGATAAAAGTTGTTTTTCCAGTTGAATATTGTCCAACCAATAATATCATCGGTTTGGCATAAAAATCCGGATCATTCAATTGTGGTGAATGGAAATCATGGAATTGATAATGTTGTTCCAACGGCAATAGTTTTGTTTTGTATATTTGATTTAATCCTTGACTAACATTATCAAATATGTCTTGTTTGTCACCGCCTTCATGTTTTAACCAACTGAACATCTTGATATGTGATTTGGATCGACGATTTGCAAGGAATTATTATTCAATTGAACTGCACAGATGAAACTGGAATGAAAGAGATCAATCATAAATTATTGGCATCAAAGTCACTCGGTATTTAATATAACCTCAAATAATTATTCACCGATAAATTACACGTCACTAAGATTTTCTTATTCTATACATGAGACATCCAATATCTGACAAACACAATATTTTCTCTTTTTCTCACTTCTTACAAATTAATTTGTCGCTATTTTGTCATTTTATTATAAATTCTAATACGTCTAACAATGTGAACTGAGCGTTTTATGAAAACTTTCACGATGAATAATTGATAACAAATTGAATACGTGACATCTATGATATGTAAAACTGATCAAGATTATTGAATGATTGAGATATTTATTGGAGTAGTTCGAGAAAACTAATGAAGAACATGAATATGGATATCACTCACCGTCGTTAATAAGGTTAAAATCTGGGTCTGTGAGTCAGTGGGTACATGAAGCATGAAATACTTTCCAATATAGAGAGATTTGATATGTTGGGTACAATTTTAGAAGGCGTATCACTCCTTGGTAGTCCTTGATAATGGCCTGCGATACTATGGGCGATCTGTTCACCGTTCACAATCGCTGATGTCTATACCACGAAATATCTATATGTGATATGTTATATATATATATATAGACATTCTGATGGTGTATGTGTACGGCGTTTACATGGATGAGTCAACAAGTGAGGACAAGATCCAGGAATGTATGTACTGAATGAAATGCCTGTAGCGTACATGTACAGACATATACAAATGAAAATTTTGATATGTGAATTTGAAATGGGTTAATGAACTTTTGTATTGTATTCTGTTTTTTCATGCTGGGAAGATTACTCCAGATAGCCATGTAGGAAATCGATTTTGTGGTTATGTAATGATTTCGTATACTTTTCAGAATTTCATACATATAGGTTAGGTGTGTTCATGTTTCGGTGGTGTAAGGTTCGGAGATGAATCAAAGATCAATGATAATTCAATTTTCGAACTATTTTATTTAGAGATTGTCTAATGGTAATTATTTCTAGGATATCATTTGAGGTTAGGTTGTGATTGTATTTCAAAAAATTGGTTCTGGGGGTTCAATTGTGTCGGCATTTCGATCAGATTAGGGTTAGAAATCTATCTTGGATCGATAGAGGGTTTAATTTCGACAGGATCAGTTGCATTCCCAGACATTGTATGGAAACTGTTTCAGATGCATCACTATCTTATAAAATTTCTATTCAGTCCAAATATGTAGACATCATATGAACGTAAAAAGTTCTCAGAAGATAAATAAAATAGTTATCATATCTGTGTCTGTTACAGTTTTAATATCACAGTTATTATCGGCACAGTAATTGCTTGTATCTAAGCATATACAGCAGTTCAAATATATTCAGCCGATTATCTAATTTAGAGCCACTAGATAAACTCTGTAGAAGAAAAAAAAATGCTAAATAAATATACGATGACACACACAAATAAGAACAGGCTCATTTTTCATATATGAATATCTACATATACACATTCATTATTTGTATGTCCTCGATTCGTAGTTTCGTATTCATGGTCTACCGGAAACTCTTCGAATGAATATGAACTTGAAGGTTTGTAAAGTTTTCATGCAGTTGTACATGTATGGATGAGAGGAAGCTATATAAATGCGGATGTGGACTGTGAATACGATTCACCTGAATAATGTTGCATCATCTCTGATCACAAATAGAAAATACCAAAAACTGCTCATTAAAATTTTGCAACATCGATGTTAGTTTTAGGTTATGAATTCTGTTGATTTACATGTCAATACTGCTTATTTACTATCAGAGATAAATTGTGATTGACTCATGTATTGTCAGTAGAATTTATTTTATCACCGACATTACGAATTTGCAATCGAGGAATTGATAACGTGAACCAAGAAATGAAGTACAATCTTCGATTTATTTGTCTGTTCAATGATGTAACTGTTGACAATAATCATTTTAATTTCATTAATTTTTTTAGCAGGGCTTTTGATTCATTTCAATTCATGTTGATGCAGTTTATTATTCAGAGAATAGATGAGGCTTTATGTTTTATAAAGCTCGCGTTGCGCTGTTGTCACACTACATTTGAATGTGTGGTGCAGTCAGAGGAAATGATGGAAAGAAGGTCAACGAGCAAATGTTCTACATAGACAAATTGCCTTTGGAGCTATCGAAACCAATTGTTTTTAATATTCGAACGATCATTATTCTATGGTCAATTAAATCTTCATGCAATTGATCATCACATTCGGAATATACTCATTCAACATAACCTCGAATGTTTGTTTATCGAAGGGGACATCGATTTCTTCTATCCAAATTTCCTGTTGGATTCATCTCCAAATTGTGAGGATTCCTTCGTTCGATTGTTCGATGAATACACTGCGTGAATGATAACATTTCTCATAAGTTCACTCTCGAACAGAACCAATTGTGAGTTCTTCACTTATAGAATAACAATTGAATATCGCATGTATTAAATTTTTGGAGGTATCAAACTGGAATGAAGTAGGTAAATATTACATCAAATTTTAAATATATTCAATTAGTTATCAAAAGTACAAAAATACACGGCACATGATGAGTTGGATGATTTTCAACAACCAATTACAAACACTTCGCTAAATCTTTCTCAAATTCACACACCGACTTCATGAAGTCGGTGATGAGATCTTACAGATTACTGAGCTTGATATTCCGAAAAATTAATCTCTCTTTAAAAAAAAAAATGTCTAACTGATGCATAGCTACAGATTTTTTTCTGATTTGTGCACATGGATTATCTGCACAAGTCAAAAAAGTATGATTCTACATGAAAAAATACTTGCCATCTTGACGATTAGTACCACATAAGCAATCTCCAATGTGATGCTTAGGAATAGATTCATAGATGAATTTGAATCTCATTCTACTACGACTGTCATGATATCACAGATGAGTTCAATGACTAGTTCATGATCTGTTGCTTACAAACAACATGTAGATATTTAGTTATCATCAAAAGAGTCACTGAAGAATAAGAAAAATGGTGGTCGGTTTAAATTCATAATTGCATTGTCTGTTATTGAATCACATCCTGATATGTTCAACAATGTCAGTTTCGTACAATTCTGAATGATATTGATCAAGTTTCTGTCCTTAAAATTTGCATTATCGGGAATATCCAACTGTGTTAAATTCACAAGATTGCTCAGTCGATCGAGTGAACTTGTCGGTACTCTATAAAACGTGAGTGATAATTTTATCAATGTTGTTTTCTTCACGATTGCCAATATCGTTACATCATCACATTTACATTGCAATTGGCGTAAATTCGTCAACTTTCTCAGTGCAAAATTCAACATGAATGAATTTTTAATCTCAACATGGTAAAAATTCAGTTCCTCTGAGTTTGTTGGTAAATTTTTCAAGAACTCCAAGTCAACATCATCCATGCTCGACAACATCATTTGACTCAAATATTTCTTATTAGATAGAGCCGTTAAGAAATGATCGCTATCGATGGACGTGATACGGTTAAGAGATAAACTGTCCAATGAAAAAGATAGAAGATCCGAATATATTTCTGTCATGATTTAAGTACATGCATCATGGTACCCAAAGATCGAACTTCAATTCGATCAAGATCACCAGGTCTCATTGAAAAGAACCACTTTTCACCCTTACATTCGAGAGTCTGTACATGTCTCCATCGTACTTGGCTCAGTTGTTGCCAATGGGTACAAACTAGAATGGATATGAAGAAAGTTAGGTTAGATTGAATCGGAGTATAGTGCAGGTGGCTCCAATAACGCTCAATGATGGATATGAAAATTATAATGTCGCTATCAGACGAATCGGTTGACTTACCATCGTTAATGGTGAGTAAATTAGCGATACGAATGCGGGTAAGTATCTCCATCAAATGAATGTCGTCGAATTAGTCCATCGATGTTATAGGGAAATCGATAATTCTAAGGGGTCGATCCATTACTCTATCCTCCATCTGATATAACACGAAAAGGGATGAAAATATCAGAATTTTGATTCACATTTCGTTTCATCGGTCTCGATGAAGTCAGCGTACAAAATTTGTGTCTTCTTGAATTATTAAATGGCCTAATTATTTTTTTATCAGTTGCATTCTCGAACATAATTAGAAATTATTGCGTGGGCGGTTTTCAACGGGTATCAAAAATTATGAATTAGGTCCGATTGAAGTTTTATCTGAACAGAATGGAGATGATTCGAGTTATGTTTCGAAAAAGAAACATGCTTGTACTGAGATGAAAAGAAACGAACGATGTCGAAGTATTTGAGGTTAATCATTATCAAGCAAGATCGAAAATATTTGGCGAAAAATTTTTCAGTATTTTTATTAAAATATATCGAAAATCAATTTTCGGTATACGCGAACGCCAAGTTTCCTAAACTTCCCTTCTTAAAACAAAATGGCGACTGCCTACTTATTCAAACGCGTTCTAGATGGACCGTACAACAAGGTTTTTCTATCGAATAATATCAGTGCACGTCATCAAAAATAGGGGAAATATTCACCCAAGTTGAATGGAGTTATAATTTAAGATAGTATCGAATAAAAAAATCATTCGTTTTCCACGGGGCTATGACACATTTGCGATCACAAAATGGCGGCTGTTAGAGAAATGCATTTCTTCATCGAGCGTCCTATCATATACAGGCCACGCGGTTCATGAATTATAACTTTCATTCACTCCAGTTTTCTTCAATATCGTTGAAATTATCCAGAGGTTGAACAATTTATGGTAAAATCGAGTCTTTCACAGGAATTGATTTTACAGGGAAAGAAGCCAAAACTAATTAGTTGTGCGATAAGATCGACATTTCATGTTTGCCGAAAGGTTGTACAAGAATAACAAAAATAATTTCGACAACTATTGACAAAATATTGAAGTTTCTCACCTTATTTTCGAAATATGAAGTGTTGGCTTTGTGCTTCAAAGAAAAATTTGAATAAACCTGTAAAACTTTTCAATGCAAGAGGTTGCACCAAGCACTGTTTCAGCGGTAATGAACACCCTAATTACTTTCGGAAGACATGGGAAAAATTTGTCGCCAAATTGGCGCTGGCGGGGGTCATTAGCGTAAGTATCTCACGTGACCACAGACTTGCCATCAAAAAATGTCGATATTCGAATCGTGAGATATGGATTAATGAACAAGAAAGAACGATTTTAGTTTAAATACAGACGCACGTGGATTTATTTACACTTTTAAGTTATAGAATGGGCGCTAGGGAGCAGATCGAGAACGATGTATGAGTCAGTAGGCTGAAAGACCATTCTAGTCGGTGATTGGTTAGTCTCCTACTCCATCACTCTTCCATTGGTTAACGAGAAGAAGGGAGATATAGAAGAAAATTTTGATGACTGCAGTCATCATGCCATGGCATTCAATATAGGCTGTGTATGTACATTATCCTCTTTAAGGACGTTCCCAAGTAGCAGTTGTGCTCAATTTCTACTACAGTTCCCCCTTATAGTCCAGGAAACGAGGAAAAAGATTTGAATATGGAGTGGATGGCTGAAATTTTGCATGCACCTTTTATTTCGATGAGTATAAACATCCTACGACTTTTTTTTTGCCAAATTCGTAAGGGGTAGGGTTGAAAAGGGGTTGCAAAATTTTATTTCGCTAATTACGCCGAACCTATAGACTTTTCCGAAAATCTGAGTACGCTATCTTGTAAAGCAAATTTTTTACATGAGATTCGATATTTCTCAGATTTACGTTCAGTGTAAAATATTTCACACTCCCCGATCGAAAAAAAAATTGCATTTCTACATGTCAAAACCCATAGTATGAGAACCGCTTTAGTAGAGTGAGAACGCAGTATATCGGGCACCTCGCTCGCTCTTATGGCTAGTATATAGTGTGTCTTATTGCGCATGCGTCAGACTACCTATGGGCCCGATTCAACGAGTGCGAGTGAGATCGCTATGTAGTGAGTACGAGTGCGATCCGGTAAATTCTGTTTCGAGCGTTCCACACATTTTCCTCTATGTTATATTTATTGGGATAGATACATTTTAAAGGATCATTTTCGAATATTTTTCCTCCGAATGCCCTCAATAATTTCCTATGGTTGAATATATTCTTCTATTAAATCTTTTATTTGAGAATTTCAATTGTTATGAAATGATGATGAATAATAGTGAGTAGGTTGTTTATAATAAATTGATTGTCGATGCATGAAAATTAAAAAAATAATTTTTTCATTCAATGTTTTCATCAATAGCACTATCATCTGATAAGTTATTATCTTTTTTTTTCTTTTGCCATAAAATACAACAAGTAATCGGAATTTCTACTGTGCAATTCATCATCAAATTGTATGGCTTTGATTCACATAGTACAATTGACGAAATTCGTTACCAGAAATTCACTTCATCGGTAATTTCTGGTAAAACTGAAGTTTGTCTTGTTCAACTGCCACCAACAATACCAGTCAATACCACCAATTCCTTTCAACTAACTCAACACTTTTAATTCAATTTGGATTTGAATTCAAGTTCCAAACTCAAACTCGTTTGGGGACATGGGGAAAATCGAATGTAAAACACATAAATGAAAAACGAGTTTTAGAATTATATTTCAGTTTATTTCATCGCATATTCCATCAACATCTTTTCATTTGCTCTGGTATATAAAGCAATTCCAACATCTGCAATGGAAATGAAATCCAACGATAAATTTTCTATCATTTCAGTCATCAACAGAATTAGAATAATCATAACTATCAGTGTAAAATTTTTTATCATTCAAATCATAGCGTATATTAAAACATCATTTTTCTTGTCATTTTTTATGTAGGATATGCATTTCAAACATTTGTGTATCAGAAAATGCTGCTTACATTGACATGTGAATTCTTTGTTGATTTGTGATACACGACTTGCTGCACCTCTTTAAATTTAGAATCGTTTTATCTGTAAAATCAAACAAAAAACAACATTTTTATAATAATCAGTACTACATCAAGAGCAACTTTAATCTGATTATTGAATTTTCAGTGAGGGCAAGTGCGAATCATACTTGGTAAGTCATAATAGCGTATATGTTTAGATCATCATATCAACATTTCATTGAATGTCAAATAATTTTTTGGGAGATAGAAGGACAGCTGTGACAATTACCTTCGAGGTGGTGATGACCAAGTAGGATTAATCGATAACCTTTGCATCAAGTTCCAATCATGTTAAATGGAAAATCACTGAAATTACCAAATCAATTCATTACAATTTGTTCATGATAAAAACTCTTTTCCATTTATTTAACCTAACACGTCAATGAATTGTCATGACTGTGTGTTGGACACATATCAGTAAGCACGATTCTCATAACGAACCGCCCAATGGTTCAGAGTCCAAGTTGATATTGCATGTTTTATGAAATTATTTCATCGTACCAATATTTCAATTTATTGTCAAGTATCCATACGTCTCAACATGCTACGATAACCGATTTGAGTTATACAAGGACGAGGACGTGGAAATTTTTTAAATATTTATTTGCATAATTAACTTACTGGTTTATAGACTGTTTGTTGTCTCCAGAATTTTCATGAAGATCGCCAACTCAGCTCTGTCTTCATGACATGAAAGCCAATTGTTTTTTCCACTTCCAAGACTGATGATCGACTTCAATGGAATATTCTCGACAATTTTTCTAAAATGAAATAGCAAAAATTGAAATTCCTACTCAAATGAATTGGAGAATTTATAACTGAATGTGATTGCGTTTCAGAATAATTATGACATCAACAATTTATCAGTCATATGCTTGTCTATTTGGATTCATCATCTAAGTATAAGAAAAGATGAAAATGTTTTTTTATTGGATGTTGTGTAGAAAAATTACCTTGATAAAATTCTCGTTTGATTCTCACCACGTTCCAGCTTTCTTGTAGTGAACATCTGTAATCAAAAAAGACGACTGCACTTATTGAACTGATTTATCAACCGGAATTACATTTATTGATCGATTATTTCACTTCAGATTAGTGAATCTCACCACGCTCAGTTGTAAGACAGGGATAACTAAGAATCATCATTTCAGAATACTCCAAATTCGAAATTAAATAATGGCAGTTTACTTACATGTTCACATTTTGCAGTTCTGGACATCTGATCAACATGATTTGCATCTGCTGTTCGGACCAATTCTCACGAACCTGCCGAAATTTCAGAATTTTTAGAACATCTTGAACGATTAATTTATGAAAAGGAAATTTCATTAGGAATTGATCAGAACAAACTATGTCGCCACTGTACATTCTGATTGACTGGAGCGTTTGTGGTATTCATCATTGAATTAGACATGAATGGAAATGAAAATGAACCTCACGGTTAAATTACCTTGATATGTTGAATGAAGCCTCATCTTAGAAGTTGATTTTTCAGAATAGCTGTTGAATTCCTGTGACGAAATTACGAAATGAACATTAATCAATACGGAATTCTCAGATGAAATAAGAATTAGGCAAGATGTGGAAACATTTTCAGTTCAATAAAAACCAATCAGTCATGGATAGTTCAGACTGGGGCGGTATAAGTGACATCATGTGAAGATAAACGACATTACGAGTAAAGGAGTAAGAAAATCAGTGGACACGTGAAAAGTTTATTACCTGGTTGGTCTGCAGATCAAGGAATTTGCATGATCCATGCTAAGAGATGTACGTTTGACGCTGTGCACGAAAGTCGCCATTTCTATGAGAGCATGACCGAAATTAGAATATCAACAATTTATCACAGGAATTCAATTGATGTGAGTTCTAGAAAAATTTTCAGACTAAGAGAACCAATCAGTCATGGGTTATTCAGACTGGGGCGGTAATTAATAACATCACGAAAAAATGACCAAACATCTTGATTTTACATAAATAACTTCGAGTTGAGCAGTTCTATGATGCTACCATAAAAAAAGGTCGAATAGTTGGGTTTACCCGAACAAAAAAAGGAAAAATATTCATTGGATCAGATGATTTTAGATGAATGTTAATCAATTGTAACGCGATTTTGTGGTCAAAACCAGTTGAATCTTGGATGTTTGTAGATTAAGAATCTCACAAAAATGTTTACAATGTGGACAAAATGATTACTAACCTCGAAAATGTACAGTGAATGCAACGACCATGATCTCTCAAGAGAACACGACAAAGTGGAAAGAATTCATCGTGAAACGCAGGCACAACGGAAATTCGATGGAAAATAGTGGGGAGAACGGGTATCTGTTGTCTCCTCTCTTTAATGCTTCATGAAATGTGGCGGATAGACAGAGAAGATGGATATGCTCATTTGTTTCTCTCTGATGGGTTAGAAATTTGGCGGGAGTGTTATATCTCTTTCCACACATTTGACTCCAGTTTTCGTTATACAACATGGCCATGAGATGGCGAACTATCACTATCAATGCGTCGATAAAGAAACTTCTCTACGAACGTCGGTAATTGTTCGTGACGAAAATTCTGTACGTGGGAAAACTAAGAACAGCATTCAAACATGGCTAGTGTTCTTCAAATTTTGTCATATGCACATGGATAATAGCCAGGATTATTCATGAGATCCATAGTTCCATCGCATCTTCTCGAAGTAACCACTCCAGCAACAGAAAAACTTCTAGAAATTTATTATGAGCGAATTGTATTATGGAAAACGCTCAACCCCAGTGAGGAATCAACAACGTTCCCACTGGTAATTCCGGCTTTGACCCAAACCACTTCTTCATACTTTTCAGAAGACAAAACAATAGAAATATCAGTGAGATTAGAGAATGACCAACATGCTTTTGAATTTATTACAGGAATGAAATTATATTGATCTACTCTTATGATGTGTACAAAAATATATCTATTTATGATTCACGTACATCAAGAATAGGTTTCTCTATTTATATATTGTAATAAAATATTTCTAATTGATTATATCAATTGTGATGATGGAATGATTCTCTCTAATGATTCTTATTGTCACACATTCTATTCTAATGAACCCTGAGTTCATGAATGGCATTCAGAGTCCCAATCAGTTGGTAAAACATCTTCCCACAGTTTCAATAGATCTAGAAATCTGCATGGCTCATTGCAGTTTGGAATTTGGAGTGAAATCGGGTCGTACATCTGCGTATTGTTGAGATATTTGATCTGGAATTAGTGAAGAGCGATCAATTATTGGTAGGTGTGGTATAAAATTGTAGGTTAGGACAGTAAGAGAACTGAGAAAATATTTGTCACTGTTACCTTCACATCCAACTCGGGATCTTGTTCTGTATTTTCAGATACGACTAATTCGAATATTAAAGCTGCTCCATACTCTGGTTTGAAAAGCTCATCAGTGAAACCCATTGCACGTAATACATTAACTAATGTAATATCGTGAGCTGAATATAAATATAATTTTTTTACGTCTTGTGCATTCCGTTCTCGCATCATATTGTTTGTTATTTCTTTCAGCAGTGGACCTGAAATGAAAGACGAACTCAACATTGAACGGATGTTATCAAACTTGGTGACTTGTAAAGTGTCAAGGCGCCAGATTGGAGTAGTTTTTTAGGAAATTCAGTATTGTCCCGTTATTATCGTGATCGAAAAATATTGAGAAACATAAATAACATCATGATTACCACCACGTAGTCTTCGTTGCAGTGTATTACTTGTGAATATTGCAAGACTTCTCGCAGCGATTTCACGCATTGTGTCGTTATAATACTGTTTCGTCCAGTCAGGTAACTCCAACTTATTATTTTCCTGGTAGTTGAAAAATCAATTTTTAAAATGAAATTCAATTGATTAACAGATCCTGTGTAATGCCATCGAATAATTGGAACAATTTATTCCACTCACTTCAATTTCCAATGTATTGTAAAGGAATTCCACATCGGTTATCGTCGCAATTTTTTGTCCTGCATAATAAGTGAGCTCAGCATAATAAGATGCTAATTGTTTGTCAGATTTCTGAGATTCATTCATATAAGCTTCTTTCAAAGCATATTCTAGCCTCGGACATGGATATTTGACAACAATCAACTACAAACAAGAAATAAATATCAATGGAAGACAGTGGGAAAACAAGCGATAAAAGTTAACCTCAACAGTCCCTCACCTTGTCGAACTGTCTTGGATAAGAATGAACTGGCACAGGACGCCATGGAAGGTCGTCAACAAATTTATCTTGTTTATCTGGTTTGTATAAACCTGCAAGCAATGCTTGTGCTGACATGATACAACGATCCGCATAGCTACTTTTAATTTCAGTTTCGGCGGATTGGAATTTCGTACCAATCAGTGAACCATATTCCTCACGTAACCACATGCCACGTTTGTATAATTGTAACATTCCACGCTGTTAAGATAAGAATATGATTAGTAATATCTCGATTTGAATAATTATATTCAACTTTACTGTTCAGTTATGTATGGAACAATTGAAATTTCACCCGAGTTAGAGCGCCCCAACCGTCTTCCCATGGATAATTTTTATGTGGGTCATTCGCATAAGGTTCAGTTGGTGTCCTGTCACCATGTCGAAATATCTGTGGACAGATTTTTTTCAACTTTCTATTGATATTTTTATCCTCATCGGTTTCATTATTCATTTGTTTATATTACCAACCAATTGATGTCGGAATTAAGTTATTGATTGGAATATTCAAGCTGATTGCTCGTTGCAATGATGGATAATTCATACGTACTATTGCCACTTGACGAAGTGAATGATCTTTTGTTGGTCCGAATGCAGCCCATGCTATGAGTGTCAATCCTATCAAAATACCAAGTATTGCAACAATAGCGCACATGCCTCTATGCCCTGGGCGGCAATTTTGTACCCAAAAACTTTTGCTTGAATTCATTTTGGATTCAACACTAAAACGAGAATTAAATTTTTTTCATTAGCAGAACAGTTTCGTCACAAATCACATGGATATTTGTCAACAATTTTTGTTCTACGTTATGATTTTATCTTATCTGTAAATCAAATCATCAATAAAGTATCAAATCAATTAGACACTTCACTTACGTAATAACTTCAGGAACTTGTTTAATTTAGGGTTATTTCAATAAAAACAAATCTATTATTCGTCATGATATTACGCAAGTTTTCGTCGTGTTGATTCATTCTGATTATAATTACGAATGAATATCTGGTCAATAAAATGGAGATTTATTCGAATTATTGAACGATTGTTACGTTGAAATCATTGTTTGAAGTTGGAGACTGGCGAACTGTCGATGTTCAGGAAGACTTATGGAGTATTTGATGTCGAAAAGTTGAAAAATAAATAGCAGGAACTCAAAAGATGTATCAAACATTGAACTGATTAGAAGTATACTGAAAAAATTCCAC
The DNA here is from genome assembly GCA_018881525.1 of Meteorus sp. PSUC_FEM 10030008. Classification (NCBI taxonomy): domain Eukaryota; kingdom Metazoa; phylum Arthropoda; class Insecta; order Hymenoptera; family Braconidae; genus Meteorus; species Meteorus sp. PSUC_FEM 10030008. The sequence continues at coordinate 14,955 of JABMBR010005336.1, forward strand.
ATAACACACTGATTCAATCATTCCCAGGAACGTAACATTGGTTGGTCATACCCGTAGTCACAAAATTTATTCCTTCATCAACCTCTGAATTAATTAATCCAAAAATTATGAATCGACATTGGGAACACCAAGCATCAACCTCCGACTGATACGAATTTTGCAGATAACAATTATAAATGGGAGACGTTGATTTTTTTATTCATTTTTCTGTAGGTTGACGATGAATGGACGAACATGATCTTGAATGAAAGAAGATGACGGTGTAAAACCAAATGAACTTCCAACTTTTTATTATCATTATGAGATTTATTCCTCTTGAGATATGAAAAATTGGATCGATTGGAATTCCAATAAATAAATAGATGATCCGGTGGAAAAATTGATTGGGGAAAATGGTAGGCGACGATGAAATGGTAAAAAATCCATTCAGTGTTTTAGAATTTCCCATTTCTGTAATTTTCCGTTTGTGATCAACGTTATCGTCCAATGCCATATACATTGTTAGCTAGAGAATGTCCTATCAAATATTTTGCATGAAGAGCGCCAGTATAACCTCGGCTGAGTCCCATGTCCAATGAAAAAGATGATTTGGGGCTGAAAGAATGTCCGAATATACAAACTTGTTGCAAACTTTTTCATTTGATATTTTTGTACAATTTCGATAATCAAATCTCATGTGATGCAAAAAATGGCTGATCGAGCCATGAAAATAAATTTTAGACGATGAAAAAAATCAAATTTGATAGCGATTTTGCTTTTATACCAACTTACATTCGCTCTTTTTCAATCTTTGCAGGCGATGGTGTTGTTATATGCTTGATCTTCTTATGTTTATTTGGTCTACGCACATATATTCGATGCTCTCCAGGAGGAACGCGACGTAATGGTAGGACTTCCAAAGACTGGTGAACACTGGCGAATTGTAATTTGCAACATGAAGATGTTTATCAATAAATATTAGTTAAAAAAAATTAAAAAACACGCTTTTATGCTATAGTGAACTAAAAAGTAAGAAATAAATTTTTTTCGTGTTAAATAAAAAAAAATTTATTTCTTACTTTTTAGTTCACTATAGTATAAAAGCGTGTTTTTTAGTTTTTTTCGACTAATATTTATCTTTTACTTTTTAGTTCACTATAACAGAAAAGCATGTTTTTTAATTTTTTTTAACTACTATTCTATATATTGGAGTTTGTTCGGAGTCAATAAATTATTCGAAAAAAATGGGTAAATCGCGCGCCAACTGACTTATTTGGATGAGATCTCCGTTTTTCGGGTTCCTTCTCCGGAACTTACGTTTGTCCTCCGTCGGTAACTTATCCAATAAATAGGTAATCTATCTTATCTCGTGTATGAGTAACTCTAAATCTTCGTAGTACACAAGAGCCCACACACGTACGATCATACACTCATTCGACACTCAG
>JABMBR010005337.1:0-16359 GCA_018881525.1 Meteorus sp. PSUC_FEM 10030008
ATTCTGCTCCGGGAAATACATTTTGGAACGCTGTATGACTTGCAACTTCAAAGTCTAACATTACTCGTTCAGGCTCTAAAGTCGGTACACGATCTTTCAATTGTGTTAATGCCTCTTGATATGATTCAACCGCTTTGTCCGGTAACAAAATATAAACCAATGACAGCATTTTATCATTTTTACACCCGTGAATTGAGTATAATTGAAAAAAAATAGAAGGTACAGAAACAAAAGTGCCATCAGCAGCCCACTGAGAACACTTTGCCAAACATTCTAGATTAGACATCGTTGTGAAAATTAAAATCCTTTTGTTAATCATTCCGCTGTCATAAAATAGAAAATTTTCGCCATTTGATGTCAGACATGATCCATCAGGAATAATTAAATCTTTGCATGAAGACGGCTGTACAACTTAATCCGGTTTACGAACACGATGAAGAGATCTAGCCAAACTTTCCATCTTAGGTAAATGCGCAACAGCCGGTGATGAAGCATCTGCCAATGCATCACCAATAACTAACGAAGGTGGGTCGTTATTTTTTGCTCCACGCTTAAGGATTTTATTTTTAAGCGTCTTAGCTGCAACTGATGAAGCATCACCAGCGTGATTGTGGCTAGGTATTTCCCCTGTCACATTATCTGCATAGTATATATGCCAAATAATTAAACGAATGAAAAAAAATCAGAAATAAATAAGCATAATGAAATTAAAAAACAAACCATTACGAGTTTCGGAATCTGTGTGGACAGTAGCTTTACACTTTTCCGTGTAATAATCAACACAACGCCATGTTATACTGCTTTTATTAACCGTCTTACGAGAGAATAAAAAACCATCAAGAAGAAGTTGCTTTTGTTTTTTTTTGAGAAACCACAAATGATAACGGCATCGTGAACGTGGCAAAACTTATGAATAACTCTTCAATTGTATATAACCTCAAAATCAAAAAGCGAGTAAACGACATCGACAAAGTTGATAATGAGAATAGAATGAATAGAATGAATAGTCCTGGGACTAAGATGGAGCTCTATGATAAGGATATACGTAGATTGTACGTAAATATGATAAATATACAATATAATAGATGGCACCGCAGGATTTCTTGCGGACAATAGATGATGAATCACGGATTATGAAATAGAAGTGGAGAATATAGCGATGAATAGAGTCCTTCTATCCGGTTAAATTGTCGCAGTTATTTCGTTTGCGATCATTGTGTCCGCGGTTATTTTGTCCACGGTTATTATGTCGTCCAGTTATTTTGTCGCGGTTATATTTTCGCGGTTATTTTGTCTTCGGATATTGAGTCGCGACACCTCTTCTAGTAACATGAATGAGATTACAATGGAAATATTGACATTTATACATGTCTGCATCATATATGAAATCGTACAAGATGTATACAGACAGAGATCAAACATTATGTTGATGTGAGATCCAGCCGTCATCGGTATCGTGTCTAAACAAACAAGAATAAGCGATAGAATGATATGCGAAGATTAGTAGAAATAGAATGAAAGAAAATGGTGCTAGCTAAAAATTAGCGCGTATGAGAGAGAAAGGAGTGTGGCCGAAGAGAAAGAGAAACGTGACACAGTTGAGGGAAAAGAGCAGCGGTAAACTCAAACGATCATCAATCATCAAGGGCGAGACAATCGAATATCGTACGAACCCAACCAACGAACAGCTGTCGCTTCGTTGCGCTCTGACTGATCCACGTTACACGATGCAAAAGGAATAATATAAACAAAATCCACGATAAAACGCGTCAAAATTAATCCACCTACAATAAATTTCATTCAATATAAGTGTTAGGTAAAAATATGTTATCGTTTTCTAATTTATCTTCGCCATCACTCACACTATCTTGTATTATTTCATATATAACACATTTATCGCCTACTTTACTGTTGCAAATGAGAAATCTTAAATTTTCAAAAGTTGAGGATTATAATTCCTGGTGCAGAGAGTACACAAATAGAAGCGTCGATACTAGGAGCAATGATCAATCTCTGCGTGTGTTAGAGTTATGCCAGCTCGAGACGCATGCATCCGTATATGAAACAATGTCAATTCTTTTCTCATCGTGTTATTTTGTGTATCGCAACACATAGTAGGATGATGTAGTATGAGATATATCGCTAACCCATGTCTCTGCATACACCTATCTTTTGCTCTCTATATTGCTCGTTATGTTTCACAAATAACTCTCATATAGCATAACAAAACGGCGATCATGTATATATATATATATGTGTAGAGTACACTTGATGGGTTTACCGATATTACCGGCCCTGCGATATAATCATTCTTATCATTTGCACATCCCCCAAGAAACAGTTTATTCGATTCAACGAATATTTTTGAGAATTAACGTGAGACAAATCAATTTTTCCCAGCTTCTGATTTTCATTCCAGTAGAAATATTCAAATCAAGGGCTTCATTCTACTATTTGAAGATTGATACGCATATGATATTTAAATTTTTAATCGTGTTTCGAATCAGATCGCTCATTTCCAATACAAAACAAAAGATCACAATAAGAAAAATGTAATAATACTCGCCATGAAATGTTTATATTTTTACTTTCATCTAATGTCGGTAAAACGAATATCTTCCTTTGTTCGTATCGAGTACCAACTGGTGAAAGAAATTCCACATGGAGTCAGTTTCTTACATGGAGATGGCGTTATACAAAAGTCAAGCTGGAGTTGAGAGTAAAGTAATACAACTTAGAAAGCTACATTGTGTTAGACACGAAACCACGTAAAGCCGTGAACGGTTGATAAACAGGATTATTCTACTTTATTCAGAAAGAGGAGAATGCCTTATAATTATATGTTGGACCAACAAAATTTACATTTGCCACTCAGAATTCCCCGACCTTTATCTAGTTTATTTAACAGCGATGCATATATTCGAGCTTGGTTGTTATATATATATCAAGATTGGTCACCGCCTGTACTTTCAGCCCGAAAAAGAACATAAAAAGATGACGATATACCAAAAACAAGAAGATATCAAGGGTATTCGGGTAGCTGTAAACCGACATTGATTACTTAATCTGTAGACAAATTATCGATTAAGACATGAAGGTCTCGAATCAAAAGCAGTGAGGATCGATACGTAGTTGAGAGGGGATTGGGGGCAGGTTGACACCCTTGTCTCTTCTCAAATAGCGTGAGAAGCCAGCCATCTTGAATGATGTATGGCGTCGGCTACGAGGTTGGCTGCGCGGCCATCACTCAGCAACGGGCTTCGCAGCTTTCAAAGTGGCGCATCACAGTAGACTATCGCTGTCTGTTCTTCTGTCACCCATCAACGTTCTTCACCGTTCTTCTTCGTTTTCTACTTCTCCCTACATCGTTCTTTGCCATTCCTCGTCGTTCTCCGTTTTCAGTCTCCCGTCGCATTTCTCCCTTTTCTCCATTCAAGACTTTCCCTTTGACGCGCAACTTCCAAGTTCGAACTTCTGAAATTACTTTTGCGTCGAATGGCGACTTTCTCAAAGACGGATTACTTAAGCATTAGATAGAAGGGGCATGCACGCGATTCTTCCCGATGAAGATTGAATAATAAAGATATGAAAAAAAAAATTGTCACTTTTAATTCGTCAACATGGGAATCTGGTACTATACCAATGATGGAAGTTTGGTTATTTTTGTAATGTGATATTAATATTTGCTGTATTCATGTATTAAATAATATAGGACAATTTCACTGCTTATCTCCCACATGGACAGATAGAACATAGATGAATATCGTATGAGTATTTCCGAACATTCTTTCTCAAATTAATAGATAGTTAAGTCATTTCTTCTCATTTATGAAGAACTGTTGTGTCTGCTGTGAAAATTCAGTACCGAGACATCCCCGCAGTGTTGATATAATAGCGAACATTTATTACGGACGAATCCGTCTGTGCTCCGGGGCATTGTAGTAGATTTGGGAGTTGTATTTAATTGAGATACTTTAATTGAGAAATTATTAGCCTCAATCGTGCAATATTTCAAATTTGAGTACGATGTGAAAAGTAAAACATGGACAATATAAAAACCGAATTACTCAAAAATTGGGTGTTTTGTATTGGGCGCTTTGTTCCACTGAATATTATGGTAAAATCCGTCCCTAATTCGAGCATTCGAGAACATCGAGGCAGTAAGAAGATCATATAATATTTCAATCTTTTCAGTTAGGGGTATATCTGTGAAAAAATGTACAAGTATCAGTGTATGTACGTGAGCAACAGCCTTAGAACGAAATTAATTTTGTTTGGGCTTTCAAGGGTTAGGAATAGCAGCGAAACTACCTTCGTAATAGTTTAATGGAGTGATTAACAAATATGCGAATGGTAAATGAACTCTCTAAACCTATCAACAATTCCAAATAATGATTTTTGTGTAACGGCAATTTCAATTTTCCACCAAGAAGATGATTAATCTTTTATTGATCATGAATATACTGTTAAAAATTTCCATTGTAATTTTACAAAAAATGCATTGGAAGCTGATAGGCAAAGCATTTTTTGAAATTAAAATCAGGTATAGTAATTTTATAAAACTTTGAATAATAAACTAGTTATAGAGTCTTACAACATAGTTGTAGTAATATTACAAAACATTTCTTAACTGATAGTTTATTAGTTTTACCCTGCATATATAATGATTTTACAATGCAGAAAATGCTGTAAAATAATACAAAGTATCGTAATTTTACAAAACTCAGTAGGTTTCAATACTTTCTAAATTGCTAACATAGTTTTGTAATTTTACCAATCGTTTTAGATTAGTTAGATGTGTAAAATTGCACGAATGTTAGAAAATTTTACAAAACATGAAGTATTTTTTAGTAAACTAATTTCATAATTTTGAATTGTTATTTTACAATGGTGTTATGGATTACTCTTCAATTTCAAAAACTTCGTCCGAATTGTAAATTTACAAAACTTTAATTTCATATTACAAACCTTGTTAAAAATCACTCGCATTGTAAAATTACAGTATTCTTGTGTAAAATCCGAAAGTCTAACTTTCAAAAGATGTTTTGTAAATTACAATATTTATTTTGTAATATTCTTATACTATTGAAAATGAAACGTTTTGTGTTCTTACTAAAACTTATTCTATTTTCAACTTGATGCTTTGTATATCATCCTCCAATGCGATTATAACTCTATAATAAATGAAACTTGAATATTTTAGTTGACAATAGGATTCTAAAATTAAAGAATAAAGTGAACTTCATCACACTTCTGAAGGGTTATTTTTTATTTATTTTTTGATGATATCTAAAGAAAGGTGTTCATAATGACAACAAAATTATTAGATTTTTACAACTAAATGAATAACGTTCATACAAAACATATGTGGTGAACTAAAATATTTAAGCATTCTTATCTTTAAAAAAAAAGAAAATTACTGTTGTTTCCCGCGATGTTTGAATTATATTAAATTTCATTTTCTTCATTGTACTGATGGAGCTTTTCGATGAATTTTGTGAGTTTTGGATGCCGAACAGTGGCTTTTCTTTTCCCACCTTGTTTAATACCTCTTTCGGGGTCAATTTTGAAAAGTAAACTGAAATGAAAATATTCAATTTAGCATACACTATTTTTCAAAACTAAATATAAAACGTTTATCATAATAATAACAAAGAAATTTATCATTATTTGTAAATGAAATTTCATGCAGATATCTTTTTATTTTACTGACCGTTGAATAGTTTCCAATGTTGCCTCGATTTGCGGAGGATATACAAAAGCAAAAATATAATAGTAAAGGAAAGTAATCAAAATTCCTTCAAGAAATGAACCCACTCGAATGGAAATTTTCTTTTCAATTACCACGTCGTACGTATTCGAAGACGAATGAATGTTATTTCCTGGAGAAAACAAGAAGAAACAACAATTATTTTTCATCTATTCTAGCTGTTTTTTCAAACATTGTATGCTATAAAATATTTAGTCAATATTTTATTGTTAAAAATTACTTTCATATAAAATCACAAAAAATATAATACATACCTCGTATGATTAATATAAGATTCAGATACTACACAGCCTGTAATAATTGTTCATCGTCTGTTTCTTCCTAAAAAATTTAAATAATTAAAAATTTGGAAATTCACATTTTCACAGAAATAATTAAAAATAAGTTTCGCTACCTCAATCATAGTGTAGAGATATTCAATGTCTTCTTTTATCCCCAAGCATTCAATAATAGAGTTGAATACAATGTTATGATAAGGTTCTTCATTTTGAAGAGCGACACTGAATTGCTTAGCTTGCTTAATATATTTGCGTACATCGCTCAATTCTATTGGCAGATCTACATTTTTATTTTTTTTGCGATATTTGCTGCTCGCAACAATTTCATTATCTCTTGCTAGACAAATTATTGGTTTGTACAGCTTATTTGAATTCTCTTTCAAAATATTTACTGTATCTTTATCCAGAAGTTTGTTTGCGTGAGCAATAATCACTTTCGGACATTTGAAATATGGCCAATCATTAAAAAATAAAGTTATATGTTTATTTTTATGAATAGATTTTCTTTGTAAACAGTATGTATCAATCATACTTTCGAAAATATTATCATTAAGTGTTGTTCCAGAATCATGATGTTCGATTATTAGTAAACGTTTTTGTTCTTGGGACTCTCATGTTTCTGAGGATGTTAAATTAGGTAAATAGGCTACACATCCATATTCGTCTCGTGCTTTTGGTGTAATAGACGATTCATCTAGATCTTCTACATTACGGGATCGAGAAAGAGTATTGGCAGTTTTATCTCTCTTAGTGAAATTGATCCTAGTGTAAACTTGTATCCCTAAAGTCAAGGCCGCACCTTTCAAATTCTGGTTTCCGATTGAAACTTTGAAGGAATCAGGGTAGTCTTCAACAATTTGTGAACAAAGTGCTTTTGCTGTTCCTAGCGATACGTCATCCAAATCTTCATCCATATATGAGGCAATCACATGAACCAGGTTTTTCTTGGCATTGTACCCAAGAAATATCCTCTTCTGTAACTCCCTTTGAACATTGGTATTACACTTTTTATAAATCTGGCTTGAATGTTTAATTTGGCGAAGTAATGTACTGTCTTGACTTGATGATGGCGTATATAATGTGATATCCTGGTTTGTTGATATACTAGCTTGCGTAGGTAAAGTTCTTACTGCAATTAATATAATTAAGAGTTTCAAATAGATAGTAAAATAAATTTTGTTAAATTACAAAAACAATATTACCTGTAGACCCACTACTTGAACTTGTTGAAATGCCGCTAATCCAGGGAATACCATCTGGGACGATTGTTAACAGCAAGTTTTCCTTGCTGTTTTGCACCAAATCGATCAATATGTCGCTGTCATCGATTTCGCAGTAATCTTCGGTATATATCTATTTACAAAATTACATGATATAAATAAGAGATAAATGAAATTATAATTTTGAATAAAAAAAAAAATACCTCGTATTTGTCGTCCGTTAACATCAGCTTTGGTTTAGCAGCATTAAGCAGCTCTTCTATCGTCATTGCTCTCACCAGTTTCTTCTCAGTCAATTTGTCATGTCGACAAACTTTGAAAATTGCCATCCTATTATTAATCAGTTTTTGATATAATATAATAATTTTTGTTTGTATGTTTGCATGTAGAAGTATAAAATGCTTTATATTGTTTACATTCATTTCGCTATATTCATTCCAATAAATTTATAAGTTTACTCTCGAGAATGGAAAAAATGTCGATTTAGCATATTAATTTGAACTATCTTTATGTCTAATTGATTAGTTGAAATTTCTATCTCTATCATTTTCAATTCATGACAATTAGACAAATTTATTTAAATAAACCGTTTCTGCCTATATGATACATGAATCGTTTATTCGAGAAACCTCATAATCAAGTCATATTGTTTTCGTATTGACTTATGAGGTTTCTCAAATAAACGATTCATATATTCAAGTATCGAAAAATAATTATGAATTATTTCATGCCAATATTTATAAGCCATGTTCAACCAAACCATACTTTGGCTTAACGTAAAACTTGGAATTTATCCGATAAATATGTAATTTCTCGGAAGTTATAAGCTCTTTAAATGACAAACATGTTTGTAACCCTTCTAATTCGTATGCTCTTAAATATGCTATAAAATCTGTCTTTACAATTTCTAAAATGAAATATATTTCAGTTTCGTCGTATAATATTTTGCAGATTTTTCCAATTACTACCATATATTGATATCCACCTCGCGATACAAATAATCTATCACCTGTTCGGTATGAAATACCATTTTTGGTAATTTAACGACACTCCGTCATATTTTGACATAATTCTATATTTAACAGAGCATTTCTAATGTTTTCATTGTATAGATTTATATTAAAGTTTCCGCAACTTTTTAGTTCAATATCAGAACTTATCTCTCCTCCTAAACGTACAAAACATTGATATAATTCGTGTTTGATACTCAGCGATTTTGTCACATTAATGAAATTTCTCAGAAATCTCATTGAACGTTTCATAAAGCAATGTTTACTTTCCGATCTAAGGGTCCAAGATTTCATTAACGGTCCAAATTGTAAAATTAATGATGAATAATGTAATAAGTAGTGATGTTTCGGACGAAGAGCCTGAGTAAACAAAGATTTTCTTAAGAAAATACAGTCTCGGATCAATGTATCTAAATAAGTAATACACGTTTCGTGAATTGCTGGAGCACATATTGTTTCAATTATTTCGGAGAGTATTAAAGTACATGTCCAAACCTCGTCTTCAATATCATTTATTTTTTCGTAAATTAATAAAGGTAATAATCGCAAAAAATTCCATAATTGACAAGCACCGCCTGAAAGTTTACTAGAAGTAGATGAAATAGAGCACAATTTATCTCGCTGGTCTTCTACAGAGTATTCAAAATTTTCAATTCTGCGATTTAATAATTTGTATGTAAACCACTTTTCGTTGACAAAGTAATCTAGAAATAACTTGACGTCATATGCAAGAACACCTTCAAATACGTCATATCCCAGACAAGGTGGCAATCCCGGTAGACAAACATGGTGAAAACTTAATTGGTTAAAGACAGAATTATACTCGATTCCTTCGATTATTGAAGGTATTTTTTTTTGCAATTTTTTTTTTGAGGATCTATGATGTTCTCTTCTATTTAAACGCTTGATGACTTTTTTATAAGACTCTACAGTTCTATTTGGATGAACTTTGAACAACCCTGCATCAGTTTCAAAATCTTTTTTAGTAACTAAACAATATCTGCAAAAATATTGGGATTTACTGAAATTTTCTGCAAATCCTCCTAATGCATGACTTCCAAGGTTATCACCAGTTATAAAAACTAATGATCCTTTCATAATTTTATTGGAAGATAATTTTATGCCTTCAGTCTCGATAACATTTAAATCTTCAACTATTCTTCCGAAAACTTTATTGTGGTCAAATAACTTTTCTTTACATAAAGCTACTAAGTACATAGAATTCACATGAAACCTAATGTTATCTGGATAATTTTCTATGTTCAGATAAACGGCTGAAATTTTATACTTGGATTTAGCAGATCCTAATGGATTAACTATTTCAAAACTATCTTGGTATAATATCAACTTGAGAGCGTCGGGATTTTCTTGAAAAAAAAGATTATTTTCAAAAACGTGACCGTCCGTAAAATCTTTGAATACATCAGTTCTATTTTCCGGAACACCTAATGTTAATTTATCACCAAGTGATTTATTATTAAATAATTGTTTCAAAGTTTCTTGGAGGGGCACACAATGATAAGAGCGTTTTTTAGGATTTGTACTATCCAAAGGGACTTGTACAGGACTCACATAAGGAAAATTTTTTTCGTAAAAATTTCTACGCTCATAAATTGTACCCAACTGATCGTCAATATTGTGAAGTCTAGCATCCAAGCAATTCTCGATAATATTTTTTATAGATTCTTCAGTAAAATCAAGTTGTTTTAGATGTTGCGATATTTCCTGTTTCAAAAATTTCGAATTTTGTTTATTAATTGTACATATTTCGGTGGCAATATATTGTACTATTGATGCTGGTAGACAAAATTTGAATTCTAGTTTCAAGAAAAAATGAGCTGAATTTATTAAAAAATTATTTTCAGAATTAATTGTTTCATTAGTATTGTAATTTTCATGATGGCTATTCTCTTGCTGGTATTCTGGCAGAGAAAATGGTTCATCAATCAAATTGTCATTATTCGTAGTTGTTACATCTGACGATTGTACGTTAGAGTTGTTGTTAAGCTTAGAGATTTTTACTTTGTTATTTTTATGAAATTTCGACAAATGGGAGGAAAACGAACTCCATATATGATATTTTTTTCCGCAATTAGGATAGAAACAAGTTACGGTCATTCCATTTTCGAAATGTTTTTTTAAATGCTTGGTTATTTGTTTTTTATTCGTACATTTTTGTGTACATTTTTCAACTTTACAATGAATCTCTTCAATATCTACATTATTATTACGAGAGGATATAGAATTACTAACACTACATTGATGGATACGATACGTGTGGCTTTGTAAAGATTTCAAATTTGAATATGCCTTATTACATCTATTGTATCCACAAATCAATTTTTTTGTCAAGCTAGAATGCTTTTTCAAATGATCTAAATAAATAGATAACTTCAAGTTAGTGTAACCACAGAATTTACAATAAAACGTGTTCCTCAAAATTATAATAGCTTTGGAATAGTAATAGCAATATGTGAGAACAAGAATTATAATTTATTATAAAATATAAAAACTGATCAATACTTTGAGAATCTAAAAAAAAATAATTAAATTTTTTTAGTCGATATCAAAAGATATCGACAATAATGATAATTTAATGATCAACTTACGTCTTATTCCGTTTGTCCTTTTTCTCTTTGCACTTTTGAATCTGGCTATACACAAATGTTAATAACACTGTTCTTTTAAACTTTTGATTTTCTTCAAAAACACAAGTAAATAAAAACAAATTCACTTTTTTTTAGAGATGATACGATGCGTCACACTATTGCGATGGTTTTGATTCCACCACGAAATCCGGGTTCCACCACGAAATCTCTCCTGACAAAATCTTCCCGACAAAATCTAATACAATACGTATTTGTATAAGTATATTTATGTAAATAGTATCAATAATATCAAGAATTGGTCTGAGCGACTGTATTCAAAATATTGTATTGACAGAACGATCTCGCCGCTTCAAGAATTTGTCGAAGACTAAATACGTCTTCAAAATTATTTTACAAAGATGAAATTTCTTGTATGATTTTTTTGGTGAGAACATATGGTTTTTATTTTACCAAATACATTCGATTGTCAGTAAACTGTATTGTACTATATTAGACTGAGCCAAAAAAAAAACAAAATTTTTTCGATATTGAAATTTAAAACTGTCCGGCTCAAAATCTTTTGGTGCCAGACAAAATGTATCATTCATTGTAGACACTGAACTTTGATCGCGATTATATGTAGTGTCTCGTTCGAAGATGATAGTATAATGTAGTCATGCTTGTCATGCTTCAATCCACAACGTTTAACGCTTAAATTCAAATATTTTTGGCGCTCCACGCCATCTTGTCTCGACTTCCCCTTCTGCCACTCATATTGTTTGGTGTGACGCATATCCCGAATTATCACGACGTACTCTGAAGATGATAGTGGGAAAATTTTCTGTAAAAAAGAAAAAAAATTTTTTAATTTTTCTCTGGGTTAGAACAGGGTGGGAGACTATCATCTTCGAACGAGACACTACATATAATCGCGATCAAACGAGCGAGTTTGATCGTTCAATTATATTATGTGTCTCGTTCTCGATGATAGTATAATATAGTTCTTTAGAGCTTGAGTGATAATTCATAATTTTCACATGTTCTTTTATTTTTACTTTAGTACATTCATATTAATTAGACTTGAATGTCCTATTTACTTTCTTCTAAAATTGCTTTAGCGAATTGGTCATTTGTAGTTAACGCTAGGCGATTATAAAACTTAAGAAAGGTCTGAGAGTTTGGAGACTATCCAGCGCAGTACTTAATAATTGATATGTCGACTCCACGCTTGTGAGCAGCCGACACAGTAGCATGTCTTGTACTGTACGCACTAAACCTTTCAATATCAATTCCTGCTTTTTCTAGTAAAGTTTTAATCCAATGAACGATGGTCTGTGACGATGCCTTCTTAAAAGGCTTCATAGTCGAAATAAACAAATTTTTTGTTCCTCTCTGTCGTCGCTCCTTGGTGCAATTCAGGTAGTCCAATACTGCCGACGCTGCACAAAGACCCGGTTTATCTTTAAAAAATGGTAAAACTAACTCCGATTGAAAAGCGCCAGGCTTTGTAGTTTTAATTTGATCTGGAATCTTTATTTTTACACCAGACTTTGATGTTTCAATGTTGTCTATGTAAATTAGTGCCAAGGTCTGAAGCCGTTGGACCTGTGGTCAGCGCTAGTAACGTTGCCACCTTCTCAGTCGCATCTTTGATTTTTAAATCTTTCAGAGGATGTTTCTTCTCTATGTATTCAAGAACTGGTGTGACATCCCACGTCATGTTGTACCTAGGTTTTGTGGGTCTCTGTTTAAAAACTCCCCTCAGAAATCGCGCAAGTAGGCCATCCTCATTGATATCATATGCTGATATTAATGCCATAGCGGACCGAACTGTATTCAATGTACTATACTGAGCTCCTTTCTTAAAGATTCCTGATGAAAATCTGATGATGTCCGTGGTTCTGGCATTATACATATTGATGTTGTTGTGGTGTATGAAAAACCACCAGCGCTTTAGACTGCAATTGTATTGCTTCAAAGTTGACGTGGTTATGGCACCTACCATAAGCTCGGCTGCTTCCTCTAAAATTCCTCTGTTTATATGTGCCGCCCTGATGATCTCCCTGCCACACACGAAAGGTGCGATGCTAGCGGATGACTCTCCTGACTGTGAGAAGAAATTAATAACTTAGTATCCGGTTTAAATACTATTGTAGGCCCGAATAATAGTGATGTGAAGAGTGGATACCACGGTTGTGTGGGCCACATTGGTACTACTACTATTCCTACAGCTTCATCATTTATAATTTTTCTTAATGTACGCGTGATGAGCGCAAAAGGTGGAAAAGCGTAGAAGTTTTCATTCTTCCATGATACCGTGAAAGCATCAACAGAGCTGGCTTGTGGGTCCGGAAATCTAGAGTAAAATTTTTTATACTTCCTATTTAACAGAGAAGCAAATAAGTCAACTGAGAAAACCTCGAACTGCTCTTCAATCTTTGAGAAAGCATACTCTGATAATTCCCATTCTGAATCAATATTTAAATTTCGTGATGCTTTGTCGGCCTCAGTATTCTCTGCAAACGGAATGTAGGATGCCTTCAGCCACAACCCCCGTTCTCCGCACCATTTCCAAATCTTTTTTGATAACATGCTTAAATGTCGAAATCTTACTCCACCTGCTCTGTTGACATAGGAGATTGCCGTAGTGTTATCTAACCTGAGTAAAACTTCGCAGTTTGACAGTTTAACTCCAAAGCATTTTATCGTGAAAAAAGCCGCCAATAATTCGAGATAATTGATATGCTTTTTCCTTTCACTCTCATCCCAAAAACCAAACGCTTTAACAACATCACAGAAGCAACCCCAGCCCGTCAAAGATGAATCTGAGAAGATCTCCAACACATAGTTCTGCATTCTGATTGGATTTGCTCCAATTGCTGCATTAACTTTCTATCAAATCAGATCTTCCAACATGTTCTCAAGAATAGTAATTTTACCTTCATAATTACCACCATTGAATTTTAAGGCCAGATATTTTTGTCTTTCTAATTGCTTGCAGTTTATGAAACCGTAAGCTACTGCTGGACAAGCTGATGTTAGTAATCCAAGAAACTCTGCAAATCTCCTAATTTTTATCGACCTACCAACCTTAAGCTCATTTGTAAACCTGACAATAGTTTCTTTCTTTTTATTAGTCAAATTTTAGGAGAATTTTTCCGAGTTAATGATAAAACCTAAATATTTGCATGACCGGGATGCTACAAGTGAACTCTTTTTAAAGTTTATGATGAAGCCTAAATCCTCCAAGAGCTGTATTGCTTTTCTCATGTTTCTTTCACAAACCTCCTTTGATTTATGTATGAACGGAAAATCATCCAAATATAACACCAGTAATATTCCCCATGATCTAAGTATATAGACTACTGGCTTAGCTACTATAGTAAATACATATGGACTAGAGCATAATCCAAAGGGAAGACATAAATATTGATACAACTTTCCTTTAAATCTGAATCTTAAAAATTTTCTGTGTCCTGGGGATAAATCCCAAGAAGCAAATACGCATCTTGGAGATCCATACTCCCTAAGTAATCTCCTGGAGATATTAATCCTATAGCTGACCTAATATTTTCCAATTTGAAATGTGGAGGATCAATAAATTCATTTAATTCTTTCAAATTAAATATGAAACGATTTGAGCCATCGGGTCTTGGCACTAAAAAATACGGAGAAATAAATTGGCCCTCACACTCTTCACATACTTCAATCGCACCTTTACTAATTAACTTATTTATTTCTATTTGAATGTTTTCTGTCTCTTCTACAAAAAAAATCCTTTCTTTTGGGGAAATTTTTTGTGTCGGTGTTTCCGTAAACGGAATTTTACATCCGTCTATATAATTCAAAACCACTTTATCAGTGGTAATTTCCTTCCATTTGTCTTCAAACAAACGCAAACGACCGGCTATTCTCTCGACCTTTTTTATTTCTTCGACGAGGATTGGCTCGTCGTCCTGGTTGCTGTCTTGGATTGCTGTTGATGTGATTGCTGTGGATAGGACCTGTATGTCCTCTGTCTGAACCTCAATGGACGGAACCTTGAATTGTAGCCCACCTGACGGTATTCCGTCAGTGGGCGTCTCCCGTTTCCCTGATTCTGAGCTTTAGGTGTCGCCTTCGGTGTCGGTTTCTTCTTAATGCTAGCACAAGCCCTTTCTATCTCCTCAATATCCTTGACCTTGTCTTTAAGGTCGTCACCGTAAAGCCACTCCCTTGACAACATTGTACCTACCATCGGTTTAATATTCTTATTTAACTTGGGAGTAATATAAGATTTCCTTGCCACCGATTGCTGGTAGAATACATTCGAGAGAATCTGGCCTGCATGACTTATATAATCAGTCAGAGAGCCTTCATCAACACCTTCTTCTGGTTGATCTAACAATAACAAGACTCGGCAAAGTGCTCGTCTCTTTTTTTTTAGCTATGTCGCTAGGCAGTGGAACTATTTCCAAATTTAATTTTGGTGCTTCTGTATAAAATTCGCCTTTCCTCTCGTATAACTCGAAGATCTCTTTCTTATTTTTCTCTGGAAGACCCTCGATCTTCCATTTTCCCCACGTGTCGTTTATCTTTGGGTGGTACTTGACGTTTTTGAGAGAACCTTCATCTGGATCCAAGCCTAGAACCTTCAAGGCAGTCTCTTTAATTACCCCTGGCTGATCTGGGGCCTTACAATCAGTCTCATCTTGAAACGCTGCCGTAGTTTCAACCATAACCTCATGGTCAAGTTCAACCTCTTTGTTTTTCTCAGTATCTGAGAAAAAAATTTCTTTAGAAATTAATTACACTTATTGTGTTTTTGTGATATTTGTATTCTTATTGAAATCATATCACCAATTTAGCCATGGTCGTATGGACCTGGTGCCGCCGTGTAGGCAGGCGCCTCTCAACATTCGTAAAAAAGGTTGAGAATTTTCGGCATTACTTAATTGAGAAAGAGACTTTACCTGGTGTGACCACCGATGGGACTGACTCTGCAAGAGATTCGTTTGATGATCTTTGTTCTTGTTGAACATTCACCAGCATCTCAACCACCTTTGTGAGGTTATCCACACGAGCCTCTAATTTCTCCCATTTATCCTCTTTCTTACGTCTCGATTCCTTTGAACGAGATCGTGAGTGAGATCTAGATCGTTTTTGACCCATGTCGAGACTTTACTTTTAATTAATAATTTCAATTATTAAATAGTTTTCTATAGTTGCGTATAGAAACATGTTGATCGTTCAGCACAACGAAACAATATGAGTGGCAGAAGGGGAAGTCGAGACAAGATGGCGTAGAGCGCCAAAAATATTTGAATTTAAGCGTTAAACGTTGTGGATTGAAGCATGACAAGCATGACTACATTATACTATCTTTGAGATTGAGACACATAATATAATAGCCACAATATCAAGCACGAGCCAACAATAAGCCAACAGGAGCTTATTGGCTAATAAATGTACCTGATGGTGACGTGGGAATAGTGATATCGTACGATCGACATT
>JABMBR010005338.1:0-16352 GCA_018881525.1 Meteorus sp. PSUC_FEM 10030008
ATCCAGACTTTCCCTTCCTATCAATGCTGGAGTGTGTCGTGCACTGTGTCGCTCTTCTCCCCTCATGCCTCATTTTCCCTCGCCTATACTCGACTTACGTAGCTATTTCATTGACCAATGATATCGCGCACATTTGAGATTGAACACGGCGCCATCGGTGATCAACAAAGTAATTGAAAAGGACAGGAATGATTTCGATATATATCGAGAGTTTACAGGATGATGCAACCAAAAAATAGATTAACTATTCACAGGAAGCACATTCAGAACGTCATACGCAATATTACAGAAAGAAATACTTTTGTAACCATCTACTTCTTCATGATTAACTCTGAACTTCTCTCTTTTCTCTTGTGCCGAAATACGATGTGGAACAGGGATGAATACGCGCAAACTTACCGACTGCTGGTAATTCCATTACGACAATTCTGTTAATATTTTCTAGGGATTTTCTTTCACGTCCTATCATAATTCATCCCTCCTATTTTGGCAACCATGGGTGACGACATAAAATCATTAGACCTCAACTGCTCAGCAACAACGCTTTGAGCAGTTTCATCATTCGCTGCGCTGCATTCTGGTGAGATAGTCATTCTCATCCCAAGTAGAGCAAGTAACTTTCATCTTCGAGAACGATCTTTTCGTCATAATCCAATCGTCTTTCGTCAAAAATCAACTTATAAACTTGAGGTGAGTCTATTCCGTTATTATTTTTCTTACTGACCAAGAATAACAAATCTTTCAATGAAAAATCAATAAGCGCCATTTTTATACCCAGTATGTGAATTATACGTCGCAGTATATCGTACGTTGCTTGTTCGACGGCGTCCATTTTGTGCTGCGTCATTCGTAATAACTGCCAATCGGTCAATAACTAACTTTTGAAGGGAAAAAACAAAAAGAATTCATTCAATTCGGAAATCAGAAAGCAAATTCGTTGTATTATTTGACTGATATTCATCTATATTTCGATTCCAGAAATAGCTATGATTTGATAAATTTCGATTAATCATACAGACTACTAATCTTTCATGACTCACGAACTGTGACGCACGTACATGAACACAAAGACGCCATTCTACGTTCGCTTTGTCTGGATTTTCACGAAGTCATTTCCTGAAATACTCATCAATCTATTTTTAATTCGTGCATATTGTTGATAATATCCGTAGAAAAGAACAGAACTCAAATCAATTGTCACGTTTTTGTGAACGTATTCTATAAGTTATTTTCATTTTTGTTGTAGTTGCAATTATGCAGATCTTTGTCAAGACTTTAACTGGAAAAACCATCACATTAGAAGTGGAGGCTTCTGACACAATTGAAAATGTCAAAGCTAAGATTCAAGACAAAGAAGGAATTCCTCCAGATCAACAACGTCTCATTTTCGCTGGCAAACAATTAGAGGATGGTAGAACCTTGTCAGATTACAATATTCAAAAAGAATCGACCCTTCACTTGGTATTGCGTCTCCGTGGTGGCATGCAAATTTTTGTTAAAACCCTAACGGGAAAGACCATCACGTTGGAAGTTGAAGCTTCCGATACAATTGAAAACGTCAAGGCCAAAATCCAAGACAAAGAAGGAATTCCTCCAGACCAAC
This sequence comes from Meteorus sp. PSUC_FEM 10030008, assembly GCA_018881525.1. NCBI lineage: Eukaryota > Metazoa > Arthropoda > Insecta > Hymenoptera > Braconidae > Meteorus > Meteorus sp. PSUC_FEM 10030008. The sequence continues at coordinate 1,604 of JABMBR010005338.1, forward strand.
AACGTCTCATTTTTGCTGGCAAACAATTAGAAGATGGGAGAACATTGTCTGATTATAATATTCAAAAAGAATCAACACTCCACTTAGTATTGCGTCTCCGTGGTGGCATGCAAATCTTTGTAAAGACACTAACGGGTAAAACCATCACTCTAGAAGTAGAAGCCTCCGATACAATTGAAAATGTAAAGGCCAAAATCCAAGATAAAGAGGGAATACCACCAGACCAACAACGTCTTATTTTCGCTGGCAAACAACTGGAGGACGGCAGAACGTTATCTGATTACAACATCCAAAAAGAATCAACTCTCCACTTGGTATTGCGTCTCCGTGGTGGTATGCAAATATTCGTCAAAACCCTCACAGGTAAAACGATCACATTGGAAGTTGAAGCTTCTGACACAATAGAAAATGTGAAGGCCAAAATTCAAGATAAAGAAGGAATACCACCAGATCAACAACGTCTCATTTTCGCTGGTAAACAATTGGAAGACGGTAGAACGTTATCTGACTACAATATTCAAAAAGAATCCACACTTCATTTAGTTTTACGACTCCGCGGTGGAATGCAAATTTTTGTGAAAACGCTCACAGGGAAGACTATAACATTAGAAGTAGAAGCATCAGACACAATCGAGAATGTAAAAGCCAAAATTCAAGATAAAGAGGGTATTCCACCAGATCAACAACGTCTGATCTTCGCTGGCAAACAACTTGAAGATGGCCGCACTTTATCTGATTATAACATTCAAAAGGAGTCAACTCTGCATTTAGTTTTGCGCCTTCGTGGTGGCATGCAAATCTTCGTTAAAACATTAACTGGTAAAACCATTACTTTAGAAGTTGAGGCCTCAGATACTATCGAAAATGTAAAAGCCAAAATTCAAGACAAAGAAGGAATCCCACCAGATCAGCAGCGTTTGATTTTTGCTGGCAAGCAACTCGAGGACGGAAGAACACTATCAGATTATAATATCCAAAAAGAATCAACACTCCATTTGGTTTTGCGTCTCCGTGGTGGTATGCAAATTTTTGTCAAGACTCTCACAGGTAAAACAATTACACTTGAAGTAGAAGCATCGGACACTATCGAGAATGTTAAAGCAAAAATCCAAGACAAAGAGGGTATTCCACCAGATCAGCAACGTTTGATTTTTGCTGGTAAACAATTAGAAGATGGCAGAACATTATCCGATTACAACATTCAAAAAGAATCAACGCTTCATTTGGTATTGCGTCTTCGTGGGGGCATGCAAATTTTCGTGAAGACATTGACTGGTAAAACAATCACTCTGGAAGTCGAAGCGTCAGATACCATTGAGAATGTGAAAGCAAAAATTCAGGATAAAGAAGGGATCCCACCAGACCAACAACGTTTGATTTTCGCGGGTAAACAATTGGAAGATGGCAGAACATTATCAGATTATAATATTCAAAAAGAATCAACACTGCATTTGGTTCTACGTCTCCGAGGGGGCTATTAGTCCACAAATTGTCGGAAAAAGGACAATGTGATGTAGAAATTGATAGTAATTGAAATTAGAATGCGAATTTAATTTCTGCATAAATCAATTTATTCATTCCAACAGTTATCTCTTTTTCATATCACAATTTATCACTTATGTTTGAAGCTGCAGTATCCATCAGTAGATGAGTTCTTGTAATTGACAGGAACAATAAAAGAAAAGTTCTGTGCATTTAATTTGTTATTTTATTCAGTCAAATACCTTTCGCTCATGTTGCTTACATGTGCACACTGATGCAACATCGACACTCTTCATACAGAATTTGTGTAGAGAAATTCTCTTTTCATGATGTGAATCATTGAATTCGTATTTCATTGATTCCATTAGACTTTGGTTTCTCACGGAAGAAATTGGCTGGACCTGATGACAACATTTGTTACAACTTTCATCGATATAATGCAATAACAATAACTCACCAACAAATCGCAGGAGTACAGGTAAGAATACCAAACCATGTGAAGCACCAAAAATTAAAATTCCCAAGTACATTTGGAAGTAATATATCCGGAATATTTGTGATTTTGCAAATGCCAGGACAATTATACCAACGAGTTTAGTTAGAGTAATTCCTGAAAATACCTGAAAAAAAAAATATCAGTGACTAAATGATATCAGAGACCAATGACATTTCAATCTCAAAATGCGTCACTTACTGAAGTGCCTATATTTGCCAAACTTTCCGACGCTTTCCCAACTTTTGTTTCTTGCGTCGAAATCAAATATGCATGTACAATGTGGCTACAAAATTCTACAGAGATTCCCACAGCCTTTAAGAATAGAAGGAAAATATTGGTCAATGCACAAACACTATATTCATCGATTTCATTCAGAAGCGAATGGGAAAAAGTCTTACCACCACTAAGTTGACGAGTGACACGGCATTGAGTGTTATATTCCACCAATACATAATCCCTAACATATTAATGACAATCATGGTAACAGTTAATAAAACTATCGAAGCTGAAAAGGCCGACAGTCCCGTAAGTAAATATGTCACTATGAAAATCAGAATGAGCGAGAGTCCGACTGAATCCAATGTCTCTCTCCAAATTGTTAAATATTGCTCGTAGAAAACATAAAATACACTAGAACGGAACAGTGAGTATGTTGATATAATCAATTCAAATCGTTTTTGGTATTCATCCAATTACCTGTAAGGAAAAATATTTATTTTCGTCGACGTTAAATTGGCTTCGTTAATCATTGTTTCAATATTTTGCGCAATTCCTCGAGCAGCAGCCATTGCTTTATACCAGTCGGATTGTTTCCTTAATGGTGTATGATAGCTCATGAAATAACTGTCATCCACGTCCTTCATTCCATATTCATCTTGATTATAATTCAAACCCTACAAATGAAAGAATTGTATTATTTCAGATGTCAATTTCTGTTCTTGAACACATTCTCTATATTGATAATACGCAGAAAATTCATTTACATCTGAATAGGAAGCCCGACCGCCCTTCGCACAAAATTCATCTGGAATATCTGTCAAAAAGTAGTTGATGTATGTGCGGAAATTTCTCGAATCAGGTCTTGATGCAAATTCGTCTTTGACTATTTCACACTTTCTGCAGTTGGCTGAATGAACAGGATAAAATTCATTTTATTAACGCAACTCCTTGCAATAATTGGATCAGCAAGAGGTTTTCATAAAGTTTTCAACTTCACCATTGTTATGTGGACAGAATGAAGCATTATTTGGGAAATATTTGCAACAACCGTCAATCGTCGACCAATCAAAATAATCATCAATCCATGATGATGCTGGTTTCGCAATATAAGATCTGAAATAATTCATTTCATCAATGTTTATCATACTGAAAAGTTATTTCAACCCCATCAGTTCTACTACATGCAAATAAATTTCATTGTCATACTCTGATGGTTGTTTTGAAGCAGAAAAAATCTGTGTGTACAACGAATTGTTGTTACATCCTTCACCACCGCAAATAGCATTTTGAACTCGTACATCACTGTAATTCAATCCCCCAGTGACAACAAAATAAACTGGTGGTCCCATAGACAAAAATTTTCCCATGAACTATGGATCGATGAGAACAATGAAAAGAAACATAGACTGTTTATTAAAACGCGATCATTTATCAATTGACAAATAAGACCTTCATCAAATTACCATTCATTGTGAGCGATCAATACATACATCCAAATATTTGAGCACATAAGAATCCTCGGGCATAGAGAGCTTCGAATCTAAACCAATACCAACACTGGGTCCCACAAAGCCATGCAGTGCTAACATACCGAAAAAGAAAATCAGAATCCCAATGCCAACATTTTTCTTCATTAGTACAGGTATATAGAACTTTTTGAAAACCATGTCTATGACTTCGTTATCATCTGTCTCATCTCTCACTTTTATTGCAGATGTTACACAGCAGAGGATGTCAAAACGACGATTCTGAAATGGAATGTCTATGACCATTATGAAGAAACTGAATCATTCCATTGAGAGAAAGTACTCACTCTATGTCTGCTCATATCTATTGCCAACACACTCACGAATGCAGTCGTCTGCAATATAAAATTAATGAGGATTGATACTGATGCATATAATGCAAAAGTCTTCACTGCTGGCATAGTGGACAGTGCACCAATCAAAAAGCACAAGCACTCAGAGGTGCTAGTAAGCAACATTGATGGTCCAACTGCTGCTAAAATTCGACCCATATAATCCGGAATTTTTTCATCTGATTGCAATGGATTCTTTTGATATGTTTGCACTAAAATGAATATATTATCAACACCAACAGCTAACACTAGAAACGGGATGACTTCAATAGTTAATAAAGTCGTAGCCACGCCAATATATCCAAATATTCCTAATGAACATCCAACGGATGCTAGAACAATAAAAATTCCAGCGATGCTCAAAACAGTTCGACTATTTATCTGTAAAATGAAAATTCTCTTGATTCATTTGTATTTGTGGAAGGATCGATTGCTTATACTTGATATTACTCACACAACATTCACATGAAGATTGAAATTTTCCAAGTGCAATCGCAATATAGATAAACATCAGAAGATAACTTATAACGACAGTACGTATTTCAGCAAAAGAGATTCTTTGCAATTCGTCTTCAATTGATCGTTCCGCACTATATGCAACATCCATATAATCTGGACAATAATTTTCCGTCCAATTCCTCATAAAATCCAAGTACTTTCTCTCCCATTTCAATGTTTGTTCCATTCCTTCTTTCGTAACATTATTTTTAATAAGGAATGTGAGTATCAACGTTGTCGCTTTTATGAAATCATCACTGTCATACGGCCCCTGTTCAACCGTTGGAAAACCTCCCACTGCTATATCAGGTATAATTGGTCCTTTGAATGGTGCCAGACAATTGGGATTGTAAGGATTCCTTCAACATGATAGAATTATCATCAGGTCATTGTATGAACCAAATGGATTCGACAACTCAACTTACTGCATACACCCGTATAGATAATCCAAATAATTCGGATCATCATCATCAAGCAGATCCACATTATTTTGGAAATATCCCCAAACACTTTGAATTGTACACAGATCAAGTGTAACTGGTCCAGTGAAGTTATTCTGCACTGGTGCATAGCATATTTTATCTAAACCTTCATTGGTATCTTGGCCGATCTATATGAAAACGAAAATGATGACGAAGCTGTCACTAATCATCCGTAGTAATCCATTTTTGTCTATTTACCTCCGAAATTTGTTGTTGTAAGTCATAAACAGCAAACAAAAATTTTTTTTGGAAGATCGGACCGTATTCCAAATTATTGCTGCTATTTCCGAATTTAATCTAGAAATAATTTTCTATTATATGTGACTGACTCATCTCAATGAAATATGGAAAATTTGATCTTCACCGTTTCCAAACCAACAGCATTGATGTAAATTTGCTCGGTGCGATAGAATGGCGTGAAGTGACTATCGAAGTAATTTTTTTCAAGTCTTGATCGACTGTTTTCAGATGCCCATATTTCGATAGGATTTATAGTCACCTTCAGATGAACAATACCATAACACAAACCACCGATTACATAGGATGAAATACACAATACCAGAATGGAGTGTTTCGCAAAAACTGTAAATAAAATTAAATCCAATGTTGTCATTGATTTGTATTCGAATATAAATCAAGATGTACAGACCAAAGCCTCCAATGTTGAACAATTTCTCAAACAATCTATGAGTCGACTTACGACATTGATGAAACCATGCTAGTTCAAGTCTACAAAATTTCCCTGGAAGTAGCAAACATAAATTATAGCCAGTATATAACTTCATTGAGAGGTAAATTGATGAGAACATCACGTACTCTTTCGTTGTCTATGAAAAGATATGGCAATGGTAATCACTGCAGAGTTAACTATAATGGCAATACTCAATATCAAACCATATCCGTTCACATTGAAAATAGTAAAATCTTCATCCTTCATCAACCAATTGGTATTGGAACAGGATGAGGCACAATCAACGCAGCCACATGCCAATGAATTCTGAAAAGAGAAAATCTTCAGACGTTTGTAACAACACGAAAATGAACGTTGTCACACAATTAAATATCTTTCATCAACATACGCACATCGTAAGCTTCATGGCAATATTTTGTTGGTGGATTCAGTGCTTGAGTATAATTTATATTTTCCTCTGATATGAAATTGAAATTGATTTTGAAAGGGGCGAGTTTGTTCACGTCAGTATCGCCCATGAATTCAAACCACCTAGAAAAGAAAATTGAGTCCACATATAACAATTTTTTTCTACTCTCTTCTAAAATCTTACAATTCTGGTGAGCATCCTCTTAAACCATGTCCACCGCAACTGAGTTCCAATGCTAAATTACCGCTTCCTGGATGCACAACGTATTTACAAGAATCAAATGTTGATTGAGTATATTTTGTAGCAATATCAACCTGTGAAGAGGAAGATTTAATCGTATGAAGTTTGGATTCTGGAAAAATGTAGATTCGTAAGTAGAATTGCTTCGTCTCCCATTTCGTATCACCTCAATTTCAGTTATATATTCTCGCCCAGTATTTTTGTTGATAACAAATTTTGTTCCCTTCATGAATCGACTTTGATCCTTGCCACATGTGAAGTCACAAATATGACGATAAAGATTTTTCGAACAAGTTTTACATCGTCCAAATACTCCATCAGCCATGCGAAGTTGTGTATCCATTGTAACAATTATGTCTACATCACAGCAAGTTAATGGGTGTTCTACGAAATAATTTGAGCAGAATATCAGAATCAATTTTTCATTTGATATTTATACCAATGAAGGGTGAACAAAAAAGATGATGCCAGCACACTCACCAGTTCCTTCAAACAGATGTGGACATCTTTGTTGTAAAATTTTCTCAGCATCTGCATTATTTACAGGCAGAGCTGGTCCATCATATCGGCAATTTTGCATCTTTGAATTCTCAACCCCACATTCTCCATACCAAACACATGTGTGATTATCATCAGCGAATACTGATGAAAAAATTACGCTAATATGATACAACCAAAGAATCATTACTCTCATCATCATTTAATAGAGTATACACATAAAAACACATCAACTGTTCTTATTCTAAGTTGAATTATTGGACGGAAAGTGCTGACGCCTGATTGAATGTGAACTTTAGAATGCCGAATCAAAGAAGTCTAGCAGATGACATTATCAACTGATATAAATGATACTGATCTCATATGTGAACGATCCGATGAGTCAAGGCATTGTTCCATTGCCGGAATCTGATAAAAATAAAAATATCAATCAATAATGAAAAATGGAAACACCTGACTTCAACTTCTTCAGATTTGAAGTAATGATTATCGTGTAAATACCGATATATTGAGATAAGATATTGAGACAGAAAATCGATTTGATTAGGAAGAGAGAAAAAAATTCAATGGAAATAAAAATTTATCAAAGTGTAAAATATTGTTGGGTAAAAAAAAACACCAAAATCTTTTTCCGTAATGAATAATCATATTTTAATGACGCAATGATTGTACAAATGGATCTCTCGTAAACGTCTCCACGTGAACTGAGGAACAATAACAATAGATACAGTAAATGTAATAATTAATAATTGCAATGATACTGGCAATAAATACCGTATTCACGTTCTTTTTCCTTCCTCTTTTTCAATTTCATTTTCATGTTTTTCGCTTTGCATCTATTTCTCTACAAAGTTTTTAACGCAAAAAACATTGGTTTCAATAGTTCCCCCCCATCTTCTCTTCTTTTTCATAACAACTATAATACACTCTCGGCCCATATCACACGAATATGTTGCCAACTTAAGAGAAAAGAAAAAATTCATTTATTCAAGTTTGTCTGTTTCAATTTATTTCGTGTTTTTCCTTTTTTTTTTTGGATTTTTATTTTTCTTCTTCCGTTCAAAAAGATTCGTCGTACTTCTGGTATGTTTAGTCATTTATTAATTTTTCCTTACTTCGTTTATCTTTGTTTTTTTGTTCATTTATCTATTAATTTTCTCAACATCCATTGACGTATTCATTTCTAAAATTACTATAATTAACTACAATATTCTTCGATCGTAATCGCCGTGAGATTTGGGAATGTTCTCTGCATACATCATAATCTCATGAATTTTAAGACACCCATCTTTGGTTTTATGTCCATCATATTTCTCATGAATGTGAATGCAATTTTTTTTATGCTGATTATCATTTTGACTACTTTCTCCTTTTCATGTTTACCCAATTCTCGCGTCAATACGTTCGCGATCGTTTACTTTAATTTTTTTTTCTCTGTATTCATATTTATTTATAATTTCTTGTCCGTTAAATTACCCGTTCTTATCTTCAATTACATCGTCAACGGTAGCGATAAAGTTTATATATTTCAATAAAATTTGTCGAAGTATATCAATAATAATAGATGACAATTCAATAATCCATGGGCAAGCAGATGGGTGAAAAACATGATGCTCGGTACTAGGCCAACTATTGGGACGCCTCGAATCGAGAGGATTTCGATTACACTTTTGTCTTTTATTTTTTCAATTTGAGTTTTTTGTATATCATTGATCATTCCTGATCATCGATCTTGATATCATTTCCCTTTCATTCCTTCCTCCTGCTTCGTCATCTGACAATCCGAATAAATTATATTTTATTCTCTTTATTAATTTGAATTGACCTCATTGTATCTATTTGCATTTTTATTATTTATTATTATACTTATTATTATCATTTGTTTTCATTCATTTCATTTATTTATTTATTCTTCTTTTTTCAATAATTAATAATTGCATACAATGGTAAAAACTTCCGACCCGCGTTTCACTAAGGTCAATCCCAATGTGCACAAATACAAGATAATAATAAGGATATCAAGAGAGAAGAAAAGTATCATTTTTTTTTGTTGTGTTTTCTGCTCTTTTTACACAGTTTTTTTTTTCGTTTTTTGATGACATTCATATGTGAATGAATTGTGAGTGCAAATGATTTACTGTTCATCATCAATATATAATAATAATTCCATTTATCATCGAATGTTCTGTTCTCTTCTTTGGTTTTGTCAACTATTATAAAATGCGTGAGTAAATATGAAAAAATGAAGCGTGCAAATATTGATTAATCGCGCGCGAACACACACTCAAACATTCACTATTACACACTTAACAGACATTCAAATAGCACGCGCGATTGTCAACGGTAAAAAATTTGGATTATTCGTGTTTTTCCTCTTCTTATATCAATGTCATCTTATGATTTGTCGGCATTTTGTTGTTGTTCTTGTCATTGTATTTATATATTATCAAATGAAATTGAAATTATTACGAAGCTTCGACAAAGGGAGCCATGTGAAATAAGTCATGAGAAGCCTATTTATTCACAATGCTTCTTTTTACTTCGAAACAACTCAAATGAGCATCAAAATTATTGGTACATTCCCTGAAAACAATATATATATATATTTGCCCAATTTTTTTATCGCACATTGTCAGGAAAAAAATGATCAACACTCTCGATCGGAGGGCGCGCCTCGACGGAACCTTTACATAAAATTTATATTTAATCATCGAATGCAATAATTCAAGCAACAAAATTGTTCTGCTTGCAGATTCATTTTTTTTTTATATTTTTCGTTTGTTTATTTTTCCTTCAAGATTTATATGTGCGTAACCCGCTTATGCTATAATTACTAAATAGATATTTTAATTGAGTATGTGTATGTGTGTATGTGTCTTTTTTTGCCATTGTATTTTACAAGGCGTATCTTAATTACATTTTTTATTCACTTAACATTGAATGTTTTATATCAATTATCGCATGTCCTGAACCGAGTGACCATTATGTTCAATATCCTAAAATCATGATATTGTTTAGACCTTAAAATTAATATGTACTAAAAAGGGCTGCCGCACATTTACATTCACTTCATTATTCCCTTCGTTACTTTTTTCGTTCTCATGTTTTTCTTTTCTATTTCTTTTAGTTCATTTGTATATCTTGCTGTTAAAGCTTCTTCGCGAAATTTTGTGCAATCAATGCATCCTATAATTCATTATCAATACAAATTCTGTTTCATTTTCGTTCATCATATATTTATTATTAATCATTTAAAATTATGTTCAATACATTTTCTGTCTATGGTCCGGCATTAGAGTCGTATCTGGTTTAACGCTTGCATCGAAGTCTAGTTTGTTTTCATTTATTTATATTTTGTTGATTTTTCAATGATTGTTCTATTAGTTTCAACAGGCCATTGCGAAAAACCAGTTTCGATTCAATTACAACCGCGTGGTAATGCACTTTTGTTACCGCATTGAAATGCAATGAATGGAATGTCGTCAGAGAAAATATCAAATTTTTTCCGGTTTTGTTTTCGTCACCTTGTGAGAAATGATAAATAATTTTTCGATAAAATGTCAATTTTTTATTCTACAACTTTGTTTTACAGTTGGAAGAAAAATTGGAATATGTTTGAGTAACAATTTCACCCGCAGTTCGCGGTCACGTTTGAGCAAGGTCTCAATACCTCATCCAGGAAATTGTTCATCCTTTTGAAATTCAAGAGCACGAGTACGACATTGTTCTGATGGTGAATTTGTGCATTCCACGAAAATGCTGACCTCATTTTTCATTCATTTTCTGTTTAGATAACGACGATAACAAAGGATGAAATGAATTTTTATCGTATTTGAACTGATTGCCTGTATTGCGCAATCAGCTAATTCATGATTATCTTTAACACCTGCGCAGAATTAAATGATGAACTATCGACAGACGCGGCGTCTCACTTTATCTAACAATTAATTTATTCCAACCGCATCGTTGCTACCATCATGATAAATATCCAAACTTCTATCTAGTTTTGTCCTCTCAAAAATCTTTATTTTTTTAATAAATGACTGTGTTTATTTAAAAGTGACAGAAACATTCAAGCAAATGTACATAAAAAAAAGAACAACAAGACAAGCTTTGAACAATGCAAAAATACTCATTCACAAAGATGTTGAGAAAAATTGAACAATGATGAGTGTGTAGTTTTTGTAGTTTGTTCCTCGATTTTTTTCAATCAAAATGTATCATAAGAGATATATATGTATCACGCCACTCGAATGTAAATAAATGAACAGATGACCATGACCCGAGTGCCGGGAAGAGCGTGAGAATTAATCATCCTGAAATATATTCATATAAACCTACAAAAGACGGAATAAATATCAACTCCATTGATAATACATCATGTGAATGAATTTATTCAATGACAACGGACTGAAAAGACAACACAGGAACTACATCGAATCATTCGCAGATTGAGTCGGCGCTTATGACTGAGGTGATTTTCAGATTAAAAATTGACAAATAATTGATTATCAATTAACAATGAATGGCCTTATGATTGATTAAATATCCTATTTATTCATTTAATCTTCTTTTCGTTTCTTCTTGCAGTATGTTTCGGACCCGCCGAGATCGCCGCGCGCGACTACATTTTCTTTCCTTATTATTTCCTTTTTCTTTAACATGATTCGTTTACTTTGTGAATAAGTATTATCGATAACTTTATATATTCATAAATGTATTTCCTTTTTTTATTTTATGGTTTTTTCGCATTGTATATAATGTTTATTCCATCCTATATATGGATACTTTCTGTTTTCTAATTTACACGAATTAAATCCCAGTCATTAATCGATTAATACCAATTATTCCATTTATTTATTATATCAGTTATTTCTCTTTTAATTTTCTCTGTTTATTCACTATGTCAACTGATCTGTGTCTATCATGAATGTTATCAATGCCCCGAATGTTTTTTTCTTTTTCACTTTCTCATTCAGTACAATTTCCTTTGTTGAATTTGCAGTTGAATAAGAGAAAAAACTTCAAGCATAAATATGTTTGATTTACGAATCACAATGATCACCATTATCTTCTCTTGTTTGTTTATTCTCCATTGCAACTGAATTCTCTCATTCTCATATATCTCAAGGAATGTTAAAAATAAATAAGCTATCTGAATGTAGAAAATTCAGTCGAAATCAAAGAAAGACAATATTGTCCGCCGAATGATGGATCGATGAAGAAATAATGAATTCCTCTGCTTTTCATTCTTCTATGAGTTGAAAAAATTCATTTATGTTCTTTATAGAGAGTTGATTAAAGTCTTGAATAGATGAGTAACAATCAACAATTAAATATTAGAGAGGATTTATTTCTACCATTGGTTCCTATAAATGAATGATCATGTGAATGGTTTATCCGGATTTTCATTGTCTTCATTGTCATATATTTGTTCAGTTTATCAATTTCCAATTTCTATTCATTCCAATGACTTTCAGGCATTAATAATATCATAATAACATTATATATACACATTTGATTTTTATTTTCTCGTTGCTGTCCGTGTTGCGCGAGTCATTCGATCTCTCGCGTTCCTTTCTTCATGCCCATCAGAAAAATTCATCAAACAAAAAAGACTTTCATACTTAATGAGGAACAATATTTTCGATGGAAACGATAACTTTTTTTCATAATTGACTTTATGTAACATATAATGATAAAACTATTCACTTCTTTTGGTATCCACATATAATCATTTATTCATTCTGCTATTTCATTTATAATGAAATTTCTTGACTAGAAAATTTTTTAAAAATTATTTGAATTTGAAAAAAAATTGATGTTAAAAATTTTATGGAAAAATTTATTGACTAGAAATGATTCATGCTTTTGGCAAATTTCATCTGAGTGCGAAGCCACTGTTCCTGAATCAGTAATAGGAACATTCATTGAAATAGAAACTCCAATCATTTAGTGAAACTTCAATTTCAATATCAAATCTTTATTCCATCGCGTTATCGTTCTATATGGAATAAGAGGGCGAAAGAACGAGAAAAAGAGATGTAGATAGAAGGAGAGAGCTTATATCGTCAAACCCTGTAAGTGTTCCCTATTTACTACAATCACAAAAACAATCTGCAAATAGTGTTACATCTAAATCGGATTATTAAATCGTTCCCGCGATATTAATTGCATTGTACGAGCAATATATATTATAAATAAATCAATAACTGTTGAACTTTGTCACAATAGAGTTATATATTCGAGATCAGTCGGTATTATACGTTTTTATTTTTTCATTATTCTTTTTTTGCTTTTTTTTTTCATATTTTTTTTTCATATAGAAGAGTCTTGTCACAATAACAACTTTGAATTAGTAATTTCCTAATTACGTATATCATTATTTGAAGGCTACACATTTTCACACGGTTTATTTCATCTCATTCAATTTGCGTTCAACTTCAAAAAATTATCGTAAAAATATTGAGTTATTTGACTATTCAAAATTAAATGAATGAATAAAAAAAAGGATATGACGAAAGAGAGACAATCGCCTTCAACTCGGACAGCAATAAAAGAAAAGAAAAAAAATGTTGCTCTGTTATTTGTCACTAATTTAAATTATTCATATAATAATTCATGTGTAATTGTTGTTTCATTCTGATCAACTGTGTGTATCTCTGTGTATTTCTTACAGTTATGTCATTTAATGTTGATTCAATAACCATCAATTCTTCAATAGTATATTGTTTCTGCTTTCTCTTGCGACTATTTTCCTTAATCTTTTCATTCTTTCGTTTTAGTCGTCCCTTCTAACATATCTCTTCGTTTTTGTTACTTATTAGATTTTATTTTTGTATTATCTCCTTATTTTCTCCTTGTTTTTTTTTTTTTTTTCATTAAAATTGTTTGTTTACTTAAACGTGATTATTAAAGTTAGATTGTTGAGCACAATTATTGATTTCTACGAGTGACTTTCGGGAGGCGCTGTGGGTCGAGCTCATGTCCGCGAATTCGCCCGCCGACTTACCCTTTCGCGGCAACGTTGTGGCTTCGCCAAGTGACGGCAGTTCCCGCGGCTTCCAAATCGGCGAACCTGATTCGAACACACGAGAATTTGTTTTTTGTTTTGATTTTTTCATTTTCCTTCACGTTTTTATCTGCCAATTAATAGAATTCAATAATTTGGGAATCTTTATCGCGTTACGCGACTGCATTTCAGCAAGTCTATTGAAAGGTATTGAAATTGAATTCGTATGAATCTAAAAAAAAAACATCAATATGTAGATCAAAACATCAATTAAAACAATGAAAAAATTATGAAAAAAATGATAAAATGAAATATTTTCATTATCGATCGATCTTCATTCATAGGCGCCGACTTATTCAAATCGTAGCATTATCATTTATTATTATTATTTTCATTACCAGTATGTCAATTGCTGTATCTACTGTACGGTATATATTTATATGGAGAATTATAGTGACCAAGCTTTTCTCTCGCGCCCTTCCTATCTCCGGGCAACGATTCATCAGCAGGCAGCAAGAAATTATTTTCATCTATATAATTCGTGTATTCGTTAGAGTACACGGGGATATTATGGTATTTACTATTTTTTTTTATTTATTCAATCATTGCAATACCAATATAACAACTTTATATTGACACTCACTATTCATCGGTTGTTTATTTGGAGTTTGTGCAACCGTTAAAATTTGTTCGAGCATAAAACAAGATAATATAGGCATTGCCGTTCAACAAGTCTAAGTAAAGGAACAATAATGCAGCAAAAAAATAGTAACAAATTATATCATCAAAATATATATACATACATATGTGCGCATATATAAACATATATGAGCAGCTATGCGTGTGCGTATGTGTATATATATA
>JABMBR010005339.1:0-16351 GCA_018881525.1 Meteorus sp. PSUC_FEM 10030008
TATATATATAATATATAAACCACAAAGTACACGTTCAATATACAAGAGCGTCCAGGACTGGATGTGCGAAGCGATACGAATTAATAGAAAGAGAAAATGGGGGAGAAAAATGTTATACACCCAAAAATAAACGTCAAAAGCGAACAAAAAAACCATCGCGAGAGAAATGACAAGGAGAATAAATATATATATATACCTAATACACCCATTTAATACATTCATTACACATTTTTATATTTCCTCTACGTTAAATGCATCATCATTAACATTAAATGCGAAACAGTACGTTGATACAAAAAAAAAAGAAATAATGGATAGAAATAAAAGAGAAGACACGAGAAGAAGCAAATTCCCTCGCATTATTACACGTAAATGAGTGAGAGGATGAGAATGGCGTGGTGAAGGTGATGGTGGGGGAAACGGAGTAAGAGAAAAAAAAAGGAGAAAGACGAGGAGAGCATGATGCCATCGTGACACGGTAATTGCCACGAGCGCGGCAGACACGAAAGTCCATGGACAACAGCGACAATATAAATATATGTGTGTTTATGTATTCATGTGCGCGTGTGTGTGTGTATATGTGTGTGTGTGTATATGAGAAGGAGAGAGTGGGTGAGGAAAGGTAGATAGAAGGGAAAAGTAAAGTGAGTAAGATGGATGTATATATAATATATATTTGGTGTAGATTTGGCGAACGTGTTTGTGCCTGTAGCAATTTCAACCGATATGTCTATCCAAACTTGCTTTTTCTCGTATCTATTCTGCTATTCACATTCATTTATTTATGTACATATACGAAAAACGTCATGCGTCACTAGTCTAACGTGATGTATTGGTGTTTGTGTGTGTTTGTGTGTATGTGTGTTTTGAACGCGCAGCAATCAAGGACTACCCTAACATATATTGAATGCACATTGTGTTGTCATTAATGAAATGGAATATTTTGTCATTTAAAAGAGGAATGTGAATGTTGAGTTATCGTTTAACTTGTGAGTTCATATATAGATTAGTTATAAATTGATCTATTGCAAACAGACGATAAAGCAGAATGAAATGGAGGGATAAGTGCAACACAGAGGACACGAGAGAGGGAAGCAGTAGGAGAAATATACTGACGCGTTCAAGTTGCGAGTTAACGGAAATGGAATAGCAAATCGAAAAATCGCGCAAGATCATCCTGATATATATTTGCATGTGTATGTGTTCGTGGTATTTAGATTGTGAGAACGGGTTCGTGTGTGTGTGCGTGTGTGTGTGTGTGTGTGTGTGTGTGTGTGTGTGTTTGAAGGGGCATGGAGATGGATCCTTGTCAACGAGACCGAAGAGATTGGAAAAGCGGAAGTGGTATAATTTCCTGAAGAAGGACTGGGGAATGGAGGAAGGGTGCGAATGGGAGAATGTTGGAGAGGTGGCGAATATTTTAGAAGGAAGAAGCTCAACATTCACATGGTATATATATACACACTTATGTACTTATGTGAACGTAGAATATATATAAAAGTCGCGGGCGTGTTTTTTTTCCCCCCCCCATTTTGTTTTTTTTTACTTCGTATTGTACGTCCAACGACGATTCTCGCGTAGCAACAATGAGAGTTTTCGACCCCATTCGATTGTTCCGCAGTGCCCTTCATCACACCATGTCCATATATAAATATACATATGTATTTATTCATATATATACCTGTCATATCCTCATCATCGGCTCATTGTCATTGTCAAAAATTTTGTTTCACATGTTGGTTGTCAAGAACGCGTGCGCCAAACCGCCCACATAAAAATATCCAATAAATTATCGCGTCTTCACCAATACGTCTGATGACGTTTGTACCAAATTATTTCATTGATTTCTTTTTTTCCCCTTTTTTTTTCATGTCTCATTTCGTTTACATTTATTTATTTTTATTCATTTTGTTCATTCATAAATGAAAATGTATATTCAGTTATCTCACGCCGCCTTGTCTGAGGTCAGGCAAGTCAATGCAATCTTTTTTACTACATTTATTTATTTATACGATTGTTTTCGTGTCATTTTAAAAAAACAAAATGGTGTAAAATTCACCTGGTCAATTTAATCGTATGGAATTGTCAGTATCACTCTCTCTCTCTCTATCACACACTTTCCTTAATACACATACATGTATACCAATATATACATAAATATCTGTGTGTTTGTTTGCACTCTGTTATCCCAAGTAAGTTGTCAGAGCTGCACACTAACTGATAACACAAATTTTAATCGTGTGAGGGGGACTTGTAAATTCCAAAGTCACAAAAATATATAAGTATAAATATTAAATGTTGAAAGAAAAATAGGGGAAAAAGAAATATATGAAATAGAGAAGAAGATGATGAAAGGAAAAGACAAAGGGGACATTGAAGGAAAAATGAATGAAAATAATGAAACAAAAATATTTCGATGCGAGTTGTGATGTCAGTGAATGTGTTTTGTTGTGTGCAAGCAGCAGTGAGCAAAGAATTTTCTTTTACTCTTCCCCTCTTATGTACCCTCCCTTTCTCTAACTCTCTCACTCTTTCTCCTTGAGAGCATCGCGGAGAAAGATTAACGAGACATGGCGTCGAGACGCTTCTCGTTGCAATAAACTTTACTGTGTGGAGTGTGTCCCAAAATGTAAAGCTCATGCGGACAAAAGCGAGAAAAGGGAGCGCCGTGTGTCAGAGAAAATAATGAGAAAGATAAAATGAGCGTGCAAGTGAGATACAAGATGAGAGAGTGAGAGGGAGCAAAAGAGGGAGGTTGGATTTTTAAGTAATGTGTTGTGCGCCAATCCGGCGCCACGATTGGATGATTTGATATTAAACTCTGTGGAATTTACATTCTGTTGGAATATATAAACATTTTATCCATTATGTGGCGATGTAGAGAGATGGATAGACATGAACGGGCAAAACATAAAATGGTAGATGGTTATTTGAACAAATTTTCCCCAACGATGGGAATTATCATGAAGAATAAATTCACTTGGTAATTTTGGTGCGAGTTTTTTCCCCGTATGAAATCAACAATCGATGGGGGGGGGGGGGATTGACAAATTTCCTCTTCGTTCACTGATTCATTCGTCAATAAAATTTTGTAAATGTCTCTATCCATTTTTTTGTTATGAAAATACATGAACACCTCAAAGTTCCATAAAATCACGAATTTTTCTATGATCAAAGACAATTAAAATAATTTATCTTCGTCTTTGATTTGAGATTCTGCGGAAAAATAATTGATGAAAGATTAAATTCGAACGAGAAAATATAAACGGTAGATGAAAACACATTCGACGATGGAATTGAGAAGAAAAAGAAAGTGAAAGAGTTGTAGATCTTCGCGATTTGATGAAAAATACACACGAGTGATATATATTTTCGTATACATTTCAAAATGTACATTTTTCTTTTTTCTTCGTAAAAGAAACAGTTCACACTGTAATACAACACTTTTTCCAACACCGAAGACTGCTCACTCTATGTCCATGTGTATACGATGTGTACTTGGAAAATAATCTTGTGATTTAAAACAAAAATTTCAAAAGAAATGAGTGAGAGAGAAAGAGAATAATTTATGGATACCTATATAAGAGCAAGGAGAGCAGTGTCACTAGCAAAATTCATACACATCAAAGTGTTTGTTTATGTAAAACTTTATTATATATCGCCATGAATCAAGAGAATCCATGAGCTTAACACGACCAAAAAATTATCCGCTCGAAATTTGAAAGAAGTGGAAACGCGAAGAGACGAAAGAAAAAAATTGCAGAAGAGAAAAATTGATGAAAGAAAAAAAAAATATAAACGAAAAATATTTCAGCGCACAATTCTCTCTTAACTCTTGAGTGTCCTTTGCCTGTGAATTGTGGGCGGATAAAAATATACATTTGTAAACGGTTTTACATCAAATTGAGACATATATATACGTTCATGTGTGTGTGTGTGTATGCATAGAGAGCGTTGTAAGTGTTGTATATACATATCGTTCAGTTCATTTTCCGTCCGACCTTGATTCACCTTCAATGATTTATCAATGTGTGAGAAATTTTAAACAGAAATGAGCACGAAATTGAGCATGACAAATCAAAATCACCTCTGTCAATTATTAATCGAGAAATATGAACAATTATATTGGGGTAGGTAATAATATGGAACATTGTTAACAAAGGCTTCATCGACATTCGTCAATCAATGCACGTCTTCCCTTGCCCTATCATTTCCCCCTTCGGCGATAAATATACATGATTGTAATGATCGGGTGTGACAAGGGGAGATTGAAGGATTCATACGCGACGTGGTGGTAGGAGAGATAACCGGGTAATGAACATCCACAGATTAAAAATAAAATAACTTTCGAGGGATTGAAGATTATTGTGATGTTATAACTAATTATGAGGGATAATGAAACTATTTTTCATGTTTATTATTTGAATAATTGTCAACTAAATCACCACGTCGATTATCTAATCTATTTAGATTGATAATCATTCTAGTTAATAATAGAATTTTTAATAGTTTCATAAATTAGAGGAATCAATTCATTTTTCAATGAAAATTTAGGGAAATGTACATGAAATTTTGAAGAATTTTGATAAAAACATCAATCGATAATTCATTAACGATTACGGATTATTCCAAATGAGTTGTGTGATAAAGAACTAGGTCTACTCGAATGCTTGATGGAATCCATGATTTATCAACTTTCTATTCGAATCACCGTCATTTATCCGCATAGTCCACCTCTGTTTCCCTCATGGACCAATCATAATATCAAAAAAAAAAAAATATATATTTACTATCAATTACCAAATCCTGAATAACAAACGTCATCGTCAAATCACACGAAGCTCCAAAGGGTTTATATTCAAATATAGATGCAAAATAAAAAGAAGTTTTTACGGTCTAATGCGGGCGCGGGGCTTTTAAAAATTGCATTCGACCGCTGAGGTGACCTGAGGCGTTTCTGGATCATACGATGACGATGGGGCCAAGGAGAGGCAGAAAATGTATATAGAAAAGGTATATATAGAGAGGACAAGAGTGAGAAAGAGAAATAAAGAGGGGAAGAAGAATATAGCGGTGATGGCTGTAAGAGTGGCCCAATGCAATAAGGTGGCGGGAGTGTATTGCAAGGAGGCCAGGTTTGCAAACGAGGGTGGTGGGTGAATGATGATGATGGTAGTGGTGATGAGGGGAAGAAAGAGAAGAATCGAGTTGGAAAAAGAAAACTGATGGTCTAGCACACGGTAAAACGCCTGAGGAGAAGCAGCGAGCAAAAGCAGTGGGGTCGCAGCACATACAACACACTCTCCTACCTCTTTTACAAAGAGGAGGATTGGAAAACGCGTGTTACTATGCTACTGTGTCGCCCTCTTCATGATAAACTGATGAACCAATTGACAAAAATCAGCAGCGAGCGTCGAGGCGCCGCGCTTCTTTGCGACGTCTTCAGTATATTTATTTTTATATGAATTACCATCATTTCAACGGCAACGATTATTACTCCAATATACAATAATGATGATAATAATAGAACAATCACAGCATTGTTTGTTTGTGTGTATGAACGAAAATAAAAATATGTTAATTTATCCCCAATGTTCCTCATCTATATATCCTGTGTCATGGAATTCAATCATTCATACACTTATGTTGCTGTTACTTCCGGTCAATTTTTATTCGTGACAATCGACAACGCATAACGATACAGCGGAACGATCTTTCGTTCCGCTGTTTTTCAATTGGGAAAAAAAAATAATTGCAAAAGTATTGACAGACAGTTTGTATAAATTTTTCTCTATCACACATCTTGCTTATCGCAACTGAGAATGGAACATTTACTTTCTTATTGTTGAATTTTGATTCCATGGTGGAATCATTTTGAAGTGCGACACTTGCTTCATATAAAATTGACTATTTGATTCCTCTTAAGATGATGTTGGAATGCCAAGCCTGTGGAAAATTGGCACTGTGACAAACACCCGAGTTAGGGTATATCAATTTAGAAGCCCAAGAATATTTTGAACGCCACTGGCTTACGTGATAAACCTCAGCTGTATAATATATCGAAAAATAAAAATGTCCACACACGCAAAATATAAATTCACGTGCGCTTACACACGCACACATTTGTATCTGTACGAATTATGAATTCTAGGAAGCCATTCGATTCATTTTGAATCTAACTGCAATTCCTTTCCCTTTTGTTTCTGATTCAATGTAATGTTGGGAAAGGAATTGAACGATGCGAAAAAAGAAAGATTTTTCGCACATAGTCATGTGAAAGTTCGTCATCATGTCTCATGATCCATTTTTTTGTCCCTTCCTACGCATTTCTCTTTCTTTTTGTTTTTTTCCTTGTCTCCACAAAAAAAACGAATGCGAACGCAAAAGAATTAACAGACCCAAAAAAAGAATGAGGGTGCACACTAAAATGCCTCAACATCTGGCACGAATGAGATACACGTGTCGAAATATATGCAAGCTTGTTCAAGTTGTGTCGCTCTATAATAATGTTTCGTGTGTTGTCACACACAAAAGATGCCGCGCAAATGAAATAGATGTGTTCAAGGGCGAGACGATGTTGTAATTATAACAACAGTCAAATGAGGATTTGTTAAGTGATCTTTTCGCATGCAAAATGTAATCTAGCATTTATCATTTTTTTTTTTATATATACGACTGCTCTGATATTATTACAAGTGCAAACACGTAGTTAATGATATTTCATTACACGAACTTGTCAGTGAATCTTGTAGGAAAAATAATAGAGAATAAAAAAAATACACAGTTGCATCGTAAAAATTCTAGCCACGTTTCGGCTATTGCTTCGAGAATTGAACTTTGAATATTAATCATCAAAAAAGCGCATTGTGTTGTAATACAACGATGCATGTAGGAACTTATAAAACATAGAAAATCGGGTCAAACAATTGCAAGAGTCAATGTTGGTATTAAAATCTCATAGTGATGGAAATGAAGAATTGAGAATATACATCATTAACTGAACAGATGTATCGATGAATAATTATTTGTATTCGGATTATTATTTGATACTGATAATGATAGCCACTGCTGTATTACGATCACTGAACTCACACGCACATATGTCCTTGTCATCTGTCTTTAATATTGCTGAGATTCTTTTATCACGCAACTCAACATTGCGAATCAATATTAGATGAATACAGCAGTGGCCAGAGTGAATCGTCTCCAGAATAAATAAGAACTTTTTATTTATCTAAACTTACCGCTACATTTAACACCAACTTCGCCAGTACCCCAAATGTAATCTTCACCTGGAACGAATTCATAATGTTATTACAATGCATTCAGTGAGTACAATCCATTGTTATACTTAGTTTATCTTTTGTTTCGTATTTAAATAATGTCGATGAGGTTACAGTTGATGACTCACATTGCACACACAAAATTGGCGTCACGAAGTAAACATCAACCAGGTTATGTATACATCTATCGGGATCCGGAACAGTGGGCTCGACTACATAAGCTGTTAAACGAAACATATTAAATATTATGTACAGAGACTGAGTAGAATCATGATAATTATTTTATTCATCACAAGATGATGTTCTTGTGATATGTACCGTAAGGCCCATTGCTGAGTGTGACATATGACGACTCTTCTTCGTTATGGGTATCTAGATAAGACGATATGTTTCCTTTCAGCATCAGGAATTCCTCTGATTGACTGCGAACTACTGAAAGAATATCATCATAGTGAACAGACGTCAAACATGAAATTCTTCCTTTCATTAACTTAAACTCACCAGGCGTTACGATAGTCCTGTGTTAGTGCAGTGTTTGGAGTTGATCCTCACTGTGATTATGTTGAAGATGAAAAAATATTCAATAGCTCTCCTCTCTATTTATTCCTTAGATGAATGGAGTACAGACATTCGTCTCTGGAAGATGATCCTGAATGGGTCATTTATTGATTCTGTTCATACTTGTTAGCATTTACAAATTATTCCGGATTGACACGTGTTGGAATACAGTATAAACAAAAATTCGCCACACTTGATAAATGCATCGTTTGTTGTCACAGCACCATTGCCATCGTTATCCAATTCCTTATTTTTATGGTTTATTCCTTTTGAACCATTTGTACCATTGAATCTATTAATGCACACTGGAAGATATTTAACATACTCCGAAATTCTTTCTTAGATCGACAACACATTAATATGTATGTGATGTATATTATTATAATATGTGTTGAGATAGGCTTAGTTTCTTCTTCGTATGAATCACTCGATTGATAATGAACTGAGCAATTGCTCTTTGTATTTGATGATTATGTATAGAATAATAATTGAGTGATTAAAATGCGTTCACAGTGAGAAAAAAGGACAATGTAAATAAAGTTTTTCTCTTTTTTCACTTTTTCCAATTCTTCCAACGTTCTTATTTATAATCAGAGCTTGATAAACATCCACTCTCCTTAAATTGTTTCGATGAAATATTTTGGAGTAGTTTTCCAATCATTTCTGTCACTCCACCTTTTAGTTTGATTTCTGGGAGAGTAAATGCTATAGATACTGATTCATTTATGTATTTGTAAAAAACTCGTAATCAGCCGCATCATTCGTTGAGTATTATTTGAATTAATGTCCTGAAAAAATAAAACAATAACGAGATAAAACGTGATCAACAAATGAATTTGCATATATCTATTTTATATTTTGAATATATAATAGAGTGTATCCACATGGGATTATTAAACACAAAAATGACGAACAACAAAACCGGACAAACGAGTATCAAAAGAGAAAAAAAATGCTTGGTTATGTTCATCTGTGTGCACGAGTCAAATTGTTCTTCCATTATAATTCAAATGTCAAATTATGATTGAATGGCACGATGGAATATTGGTTTAGTGAAAAAATTTGAGCGGTCCCAAAATGCTATGGTATCATAAATTTATGCGGAAATACATTTCCGTCATATGGCGGCGGATGCTAAACATCAAAAGCACACGCCTCTACTAAACTAAATGATTTATTACTGAGTAGTTGCTCTTATTAGATGTATTTTATGACCATGTACATAACGATTAATTATTTAAACAATATTATCATTATCATCATTGTTTGTGTGAGTTCCATGGAGTTTTTTTTTTCAGTACACAACTGGACAATTTGGTAAAATATCAGCATATACTAAAAAATTGTGTGGAATTTTTTTATCATAACTATACGACAGAAGAAACACAAAGAATACAAATGCGGGTAAAGAGAGAAGAGAAAGAAAAAAGAAGCGTGTTATATGCTTACTTTTTTTTTGTTTCGTCTGACCATGATACATTAATAACACATTCAAAGGCACAGTTCTCCCTGAATAAATTGATCGTTTGAATGAGCAGTATTTATATATACATACACATACATATATATATAAATTTAAAAACCCATTGGCAATAATTATTGTTTTCGGTAATCACAAAACACGACCAAACACGGTTAACTCACAGAAGGCAGCTAGAGTCACTGCAATTGACCATTGTACGCCGAAAGCGGCGATAAAAAAGCAACATGGCGATGAAAAATGCGTAAAACTATCGTGCAGCGCCATCTACTATAAGTGTGTCTATGAAATAACACTGTATTTGAAATACATACTCATTCGTTTGTTTATCTGTTTGATTATATTGTTAATATATCCCTGAATAAATGATTAGGGAGAGCTAATTTTCATATTGTTAAGATACTGAAGGAAGTGAGGTTATACTTAAGTTCGTCGTTGATAAGATTCCGAAGTTCTTCATGATGATCAGCGGGAAAATATTTTTCGAATTCATAACTATGAAGCATGACTGAACAATATACGAGATTTTATGGTCTTGGAGTTGAATTCTTCGCATTCAAATAGATCGGCTGAATTTGTTCTCATTCTGATCAAATGAAACATCGAGCAAAACCCAGAGGAATTAATAACTTAAGAATGAGCAATTTGTAAAACGTAATGAGATGAAAAAGTTTACTCTGGGCATCCCGGCCAACCGATGCGTCTTGCATTGAAGAGGAAGTGATGTCGACCATCGTCAACTTCAGGTTTCATATATTAACCGCTTCAACCAGACTTTGATTGGCTCACAATGAGCGCCTAGTCATGGTTTCATCTGAAGTTGCAACATTAAATTCAATTTTCATATGTGGGGTTGACAATGATTACGTCAATTTGCACTTGACGAGTACCAAAACACATAGATATACAAATATAATTCCTATAGACATATGAGTTATTAATCCATCAAATGGTTCGAACTTCATACTGGGTGAAGTGTGATGACTTATAAAATCGGGAGGAACAAATTTGAAACTGCCGGGCTTGACAAAATCAGAATAGAAATGGCGTCATCTGGAGTGCCTGTCTAGGGGGCGCAACTCTCAAATTAATTCTTGGGCACTTTCCCTATCATTCCATTCAGATGGACCGAAAGTAAATAAATAAGTTAGCATACGTGTGTGTTTACTAAGAACTCTCACTAAAAGATTGAAGGAGATTATTCTGTGGACAGAATTGTCATTTATTTTTCTCAATTTCACATGTTGTAAATAGACAGAGATTTCATAATGGTTAATTTGAAAGCCGAGTGCTCAATATCGAAATGGTATTCACAATTTTCTAAAGAAGCACTCGATGCTGTAGTCCTTCCATTACCAAATGATATAGTAAAATATTTGGAGCATGATGCTTTTGTATTGCCTCTAGAAGCCACTAATGATAAAATTTGTGAGTCAGAGTGGTCCGATGGATCACCGGTCGATAATGATTCATCTGAAGTAAGGGACTTGCTACGTGACTATCAATACCTATTTGTATATCTACTCTTCATGTCATCGATCCATGGACTCAATGAATGATGATAACATTTTATCGCTTTATCCCCAGGAGTCTGAGACATCACCAACATTCCCAGATTTCAGCAAAAAAATTGAAGATGTATTGGAAGATTTCGGTGCAGTCTTTATCAAATCGAATTGGCGAACGCCTGCAGTAATAATCTACGACATTTATTTGAAACATGATTCAGTTCATATGGTACGGGGTTGAAGATTAATTAATACCTTGTGAAATGTTTCAAGGATGCGACATGGGTAGCACCAACCAAAACATTAAAATGTACATGTTTGGAAGAAGTGTATTTACTTTTAAAAAGTTCCAATCGTATATCAGAAGATATTAGTGCAGCAAAACGAACTTCAACAGAAAATTCAGTAATTCCACCCTGTTTGGTGTTGAAAGAGTGGAGAGATATCAATCCTTGCACTGAATTTCGGTGCTTTGTTGTACACAAAGAATTAGTTGGTAATGTGTTATGAAAAAATTTGAGTCTCGGTGATTCCGAAATAATCAGAGCTTCAATTATTTTGGGATATTCATCTTAGAACTAATTTTCTTCCACTACCAGGTATTTGTCAGAGAGATGTCTCACAATACTACCAATACATCGAATCAGAAAAATATAACATCCAAAAAGATATAAAAAGCCTATTTATGGAGAGAATAAAAGATAGATTCGAATTAGATAGCTGTAAGCATTATCCAAACGATTTTATGTGTGAACTTTGTTCATATGTTGTGGATGTTCTCCTGATGTTCGGATGTAATTTTCAGATTCTTTCGATGTTATACGCCATAAAAAAGATAAGGTGAAAATCGTAGACTTCGGCCCTCTGGATGAATCTGTTACGAAGGGCACACTGTTCACTTACGCAGAATTACAAGACACAATAATTGAACCACCAGAATTCCGATATATTGCTGAGGATATGGGAATTCAACCCAAGAACAATAGTCATTTCTGTATACCTCAAGAAATTAATGAACTGTTCCGTGCTGCTGGTGAAAGTTCTATGATGGATATGATTCGAAGGGTATTGTCAGAAGAATTATTTCGAACTTGTGAGATACAGCGATAGTTCCACGATTCATAAATGTATTTTATCTTTACAGGAGGTGGAAAACCAAACGATTGAATGATACATCGGTTCATAACCGCATTGAATATTGAAGAGTACGAATGAACAATGTGAAGTAAACTCATAATTTGTAAAAGCATAAAAACGAGTTGAGGATGAGGCAATAAAATGTTCCATGATATATATGTATATATCAATCCAACGATATAAATACAGAACTTTCATTTATATTCTGCCAGACCTTCTTCTATATTTGATATACATTACATAAACTAATGAAACTAACTTACGATTTGAAAGAATTATTATATATAATATTGCAATATTTTTTCGGTTCGTCGAATCTTAAACAGATTACGACGTTGCCTTATATAGAAAATATGTCTCGTTTATTTACAATATGCAACCCTTAATACTTCCGTTTTGCAAAAGGATTTGTTTCTCGATATATGTTTAATTTCGGACAAGTATTTTTTTCAACACGCTGTACATTTAGTTTTATCCTCGGAGTATTATCTATTCATTTGTTTTTCTTCATTCCTCCATCCAACTGAATTACCCTTCTCAGCTATATTTAAAAAGCTTTGGATTAAATTACTCGCTTTTATTTTATTTACTTATTTATTAAGTTCTTTGCTTTCATTTATTAATGGTTTTCTCATTTATTCATCTAATATCCAATCGTTTATTCTAATTAATCATTTTCATTATTACTATACTTGCAGTTTTGTGCAATGAATTTCTTTTCTGTAACATCATCACTCACTTTCTCGTTCTCATCCTCCCGCTTTTGCTCTCATACATACACACATATAATTGTTGTTATTGTTCATAATGCTTTATTCAAGAACCAGATAATTTTTTCCATTTATTTAATCATTTGTGTTCAGAAAAGAATGATGATATTGATGATCCTAAAATACGCAACTCCCATTCATGAATATATTCTCAAGTCGAATTTGTTAATAGCAGCTGACACCTTTCCCATGATAATTACACAATGATATTAAACGTTATCGTTTCTATCCTCTAAATATTTACAGAACAGCATCCTGAATTTATGATCTGTATATTGGGTCTATGTGCTATTCCGCATCATAACTTAATCGGATATTAGTTGTTCATTCGCTTTTCTCTCTCATTCACGTCTTTTTGTTTTTTGACATTCATTTGTGCATTTCACATACAGTCATCTCATACCATTAGGTACATCCATGTATTTTTTTTTATTGTTCATTGCGGCTCATTCACAGAGAAAAAAAACGTCATTCGTCCGTCATCACTGTTCGTCATATTGCTACTGCAACATATACATTTTATTTATTAGTTTTCTTCATAATCGAATACTGCTTGAGTGCTAAGTGACAAATGGTTTCTTTCTTTCCTTCAGCTCTTACAAATGTACATTACAAAAAGTTCTTAAGTTATTCAACGGCCCTTTAAAGCAGATTTAAGTATCAGGAGTTTAATTTTGGAAAACTCGATTTTATATATTCATGATTTCGTTCATCTGTTCCAAAATTGTTCTGTTTATCATTTTCCATCGTTTCACATCAACGATGATCTTTTCCTCTAATTTCCTTAAATGCATTTGGTACGACTAAAAGGGTCTCGATACCAGGCTATCGCCAATTACACAGAAGAGAACGGAAAATTTTTTAATTTGTGCAATTTAAACTGAGAATATATTTTTCTTCTCCCCTTCCATCTTTATCGATGTTGAAAAATACGAATCTATTTCATGCGAAATTCGCTCGAAAATTTACATACAATAGAAGTTAGCTAACTATATGAATGTACAGGAAGATAGAGATTACTCTTAATTTAACAGCGCAGATAGCAAAAATGAAGTCATGCCAATTGTATTAATTCATTTTTAATGTTTCCTTTTATTCGCTCTTTCAAATATGGAACGTTATAGCGTAGAAAATTAGAGAAGAAGCAAACACAGGTGGAACGTGACAACTACGGCAGTACACTTTTATATTAGTTTGACGTAGCAAAAGTAACTATACATCAATTTTCAAATTGACTTATCAAACACGCAATAATTACCAAATAAAATCAAGTTCTGAATATTTTGTATAGGTAATTGCACAGAGTGAAATAAGCCGCAAATGGTATCGTATATAAATACGGAATTTATTCAACTAAAGTTTCGTTCTTTCCACATAATGAGATCAAATAAAATTAAAAAGAAAAAAAAACAATTAAAGTTCATCTAAGATTGAATTAACATTCTGCACCACAGTCGTTACAGAAAAAATTTACTCATTTCCGTTTTTTGTTTTGTCAACTAAAATGAAAAGAAGTGAAAGTTATCCGGACAATGCACAGGAAACATATCTACAGTTGCACGTTTCAATACAGCGTATTTTTTTTTGTGGCTTTTCTCTCTATATTTTTGTATTGTTGTATTCTCATAATTTTTAATAATAATAATCATTATTATCAATATTATTTGTTATCCATAGTAACTAAGTAACAAATTATTTAGATAGAAATATTTTTTCTGTTACGACTTCTGAAAATTTTGAACAGTTTTCTTTTTATTTTTTTTTTTCCTTCTTTTCTTCGTCATCCATTACAAAAAATTACTTCCCATAAATACCCACACACAATTCTTTACAAATGCAGTAACACGTTTAATAAATTGCAGGCATTCACGCTTCACCGCTGAATAGATACGGAAAAAGATTCAGAAATACCTGCCCAGTATTCAGAACTAAGATGAAGCATTTTTGTACTAAAGTGCAGCGATATAATATGATTTTTTTTTTTTCCATTTTCATATTTTTTTTTTTTCATCATTTTTTTGTTTTTCTTTTTCATCCAATGAGATTACCTACAGAAACTACACAATGTACAAGTATGGATTTACACATGCACACGGACAATCGACTGATGATAGGGCCAAATGTACATCAAATGAAAAACAACTAGATAAATTTATTTATTAATCAAACACCAAAGAATTTTCACGAGAATTCTGAAAAAAAAAAAAAAAATTTTTTTCACTCACAAGTTTTATCGCAGTTTTTTATTTCAACATCAAATAATAATTAATCATATAGGAAACATACGTCATAAAATTAATACCTGTGAGAAAGTTTTCAAAACCTTCAAGTTATTCAGTAAGAGAAAAACAAAAAATGAAAAATTGCGATAGTGAAAGAAAGAAAAGAAGTTGAATAAAAAATCCGATGTGTGGTATTTTGTTTTTGTTTTTTTTCAATTTATTTTTTCCTTTATAACTAAAGGACAAGTTGAACATTTACGCCAACGCTCGTGATCACATGCGGCTATGCTAGTCGAAGGCGCGAGCAAGGGCGAACGGTAGAGCACAACTGTATAAATTAAATACAAGAATAATCGTGTTGTCTGTGGTTGACCCAAGAAATTCCATGTAAAGAGTGTGTGCCAATACAATTATATCGTATTAATGACAGAGAGAAAGAGGCAGAGAGAAGAAGAAAAGAGGAGCGTGAAAATGAGAAAGAGAGAGAGATAGAGAGAAAGAAAGAGAGAGAGGGCGAAAGAGACCGTACATATATGCAATGGATTTTAATCATCTCCTCAATGATACTATTTCGGTATTTCATTCGTTCATCAACTTACTTCCATTATCGTTATTTTCGTTCGATTTTAATGTTCTTGCATAAATGTATTATACATCTCGACCCCGAGCCTTACCAGCTGACTAGAATGCGTTTTCATTTTCTAATGCTCATTAAAAGTTTTCTTTTTCCTGCGATTTCTTTTGTTTTAAATCTAAATATGTCATTTAGTGATTCAGGCTATGGCTAGAATCGACTTTTTATTTTGTTTCTTTATAACACCTAAAATTAAAACGATATTCTACTATTTTTCAAGAAGAACGGGCTCTAGTAATAAATCCTTCTTCATCCATTTGCCTTACTATCGAATAAATTTTATATTATTTTATATCAGTGAATGAAGAACATCATTATCTATATTGTATTTCATTATTAAGATTTCTTTTTATTTTTTTACCATGTGTTGTTTTTCGCATTTTTTATTCATGCTGAGCATTGCTCCGCGTCAAAATTAGCCTGGACACGGTAAGCCTGCTATACACTGATCAAGCATAATATTTACAACATAATTATAAAATCTATTCAGTATTGGATTTACGCAAGGAGCCTAACCTCCCTCCCTCCTGTACCCCATTGATATTATTTTAACATTCGGGCTACTTCCTATTCTCTCTAAAATCTCTTTCTCTCATTCCAATTTCCAATTCTTCCTTCCTTTCCTTCTTTTTTCAATGATAATTGGCGCATTTTTGCCGCTTTGGTCACGTGATCGATGGTTCTAGAACCATATATTATTTATTTATATCGATATATATAAACATATACACATGTATATATATTTATATATATGTATAT
>JABMBR010005340.1:0-69230 GCA_018881525.1 Meteorus sp. PSUC_FEM 10030008
ATATTATATTTACATTTAATATAATATATTATGACTCACCGAGTGTAATTGAAAAACTGTTCTCATTAATACGACGATGACATAATTCCTGATTTAACTTTTATCAGCGATATTCGCAGGTTTATATTTCAATATTAATTATTTTCTCTCTCAACTTGCCCATATAAATTATTCCACACTATATAAACACTATTTCCTCGTTGTATTATTAATTCCGTTTTTGTTTCTATTGTGAAATTTATTGGAGTTTTTTTGCGTTCCTTTTTTTTTCCCCCGACAAAGCATTCGAGAATTTATCTCTCGCTGACTGGTAGAATTATACTTGAAACGACGTGAGCTGAACGATTAAAGCTTAGCTATGCTTTATATCTAGCTGTAAAAGCCCAAACGATCATGGCTGGGATTAAAACGTTGCGATAAAGTATTTTTCCTGTCCACGCTTACCTGTAATACTTCAACAATGAATTACGTTAACATTATACACAATGCATCACGCGATCTGGGTGATTGAATTGATAGAAAATTCTTCGATAAATATTTTATCATTTTTCATGACATTGTTTTCTTTGATTTTGTGTTTCAGGTAAGGAAATTTTTTATGGCAGATATTGATTCAGATGTCTACAACTGATGAGAAGACATATCCGATACTGTGATGGTAAATATTGCATGAATATTGAGAAAAATTTATTTATAGTTATGTTAATTATTAACTGGAATTTATGGAAGCGTCAATACATCGATGGGGTGAGTATCGAGTAATTTTTTTAACCCAGGAAATTACAAAATTATGATACCTTTATTGTTTCGCGATAAATGTTTGTATGTTATCTACAATTATTTATGTACATGATAAAATCTGTCAATAAAATATTGCAATACCATGATATGATTATTTGAAACCTTTCAATAAAATAAAAATATAAAACATAATTTTACCAACTGTTCCCCATATAATTTATCATCGATCATTTCTCAATTCCGAATATTCTCCCACATCACACAAAATTCACCATTACAAATCACTGAATTCTATAAATCATCATCTCAACAATATTCACACACATGCACTTCACACATCTATAAATATTCTCCATTAAAAATTAACAATTCACATTTAAATTCTTATCGAAATACAAAATTTACCAAGCATGAAACTGAATTCAACGAGTTTCTCATTTTCAAGCTTCGAATATTCGTGTACTGTTATTCATAACTCTAAACAACACACACCCGCGGCAAGTATATATTAATATTCTTCATCCTCCTTTCAACCACTTCTAAATACCTAAATACATATCTATACATACACAGCCATATATTCATGAGTACAATTAATACCGCGTGCGTTACATTCTATAACGCTATACATATTAACATGTATGTAGATACTTCAAGCAATCCCTTGAGGATTTCCGCGACACGCGCAAGATGTTCGTGCCATGCAAGACCCCTCCATTCTCTCAATACAGTTGAAGATATGTATGCATTATAGCTATGTCACTAACACACATACAGCTATGCAACCTGTACATTCATTCCATATACAACGATACGTAGAATTACAGACGATGTTGAATTGCGCTACAGTTGAGACGAGAGATACATAGGTATCTACACGCGTATAAGTAGCAAAGCGTGCCATAGAACAATACCGGATGAACACTTTGATGCACCATCTTGCCGAGTGTGCGATATTGCTACCGTGACGTTTAGTGATCGCATACACCGCTGTATAACCTTTATCATATTCACTTCACGTCCGCACATATTCATCGACAAAGCACAAATTTTTATATTAATATTCTGAAATTTATCAAACGTTGATATTGAAATCACAAATGGAATTTTTCACATTGCTTGCGCTTTTGTTTTTATCTTAGAGAATTTTTCCAATCTCTGTACAGTGTTGGAATTTGTATTGTTTTTATGTTTGAAAGAGGGATGTAAGTGTGTGTATGAAAACTCCATGTGTGAAAGAAGAATAAATAAAAAAATGATGATTTGATGTGAAAGGGTATTGAAAGGTGGAATGACCGTTGTGCGAGTTGTCGTTGGCACTTTCTCATGCGATGATTTGCCGTATATAATATACACATTCCTCTCAACTGCTCTGGACTCGTCTCCATCACTTGTTTATAGCTGTGTAGTTGTTATATGTGTGTATACAGCTGTTGTCAAGTGTGTTGGTGAAGTGGCCTACTCTTATATAGTGTTCGTGTCTCATCCTCGAGTCGTCGACCCGTTTCCTTCCTTCACCTATCTCTTGTACGTATATGTAAAGCCGGATCTACTTTTATGCGCGTCTACATCTCGTCTCTTTGCTCACATATCCCCCGATCATCCCTCTTTTTCCCCTCACCTTATTTTCCTCCCCGTGTGATTGTCATTGCGTTTGTCATTGTTATTTTCGTTGGATCATGCGCGTTTGAAAAACCTACAACCGCAAACGTCATCATCGCACATGAGGAGAATTGTGGGAGAGTGTGAAATGGGAATTATCAAAAGATTTCGTGTTTAAGGGTTGCTCGTAACGAATACCAAATGGATTAACATCAGAATTTTTTTTGTTTGTTTGTGTATGCGATTGGGCAAGCTCATTTCATTAGAAACATAATTTTTGAGATATTTTATGTTCTCAACTAGTTGACTTTTTCGTATTGTTCTGAGAATTCATCTTTTATTCATATGGTTCTGTTTTCCAATGATGTTGACAGAAGGTTTTTATATTTTTACTTCTACTCACTCACTCCGATGTAGTCGTTTCTTATGATTGGATGAATAATATTTGTCCATATTTTTTTTCTATTTATTGAATCATAGAAAATTATAATCAGTTCGATGCAATGGAGATGTAAATAGTGATAACTGATGAAATAAAAACGATTAAGTAAATATCTTTTATTGTTATGCAAGGATAAAATAAGTCGACATAATTTCGTCGATAAAAATTGAGAGTGTTGAATTTGTCCAGTAATTTTGTCATTCGCTATTAATTTTCATGATAAAAATACGAATAAAAGAGAATGAAATTTTTCAAGTCGTAACAACAAGTGATTTTCTCTTGATAAAAATGAAGCCCACAGGGTAACATAATACACACAGATGCATATTTATCGAAATATATTATTCGGTTATATACTTAAAAATGATATTTTATTTATTGTTGCGATTATCATACAAGGCCGATGCACTCACGTGCATAATTACCTCTCTGTCGTGAGGTGAGAATGTGGTTCGTGACGCATATACAGAGGACAGTATGAAGAGAATCAGAGAGGAAAAGCGCGATAGGCAGAATCAAAAAGTAAAAAGCGATAAAAATGAAGAAGGAAAAGAAGATGGAATAAAGAATGGAGAGAATAAGCTAGAAGATGAAACGACGGCAAAAGGCTTGAGGCGAGACAATCCCAAAGTGCATCTCGCGCGCCGCACGCCGCGCTACAAATGGTCGTGGTTGAAAACACGCCTCGACCATGTCGTGCATGTCGGTGTCGTCGATATATCTCATTTCTCGGTGTGGCGCCGCGTGAATTTGTCGTGGAATAAATCCGTCCCATAAGGATCATCGAGTGCATGTGGAAACATCAGTAAGAATATGGAGACACGAATATTTTTCTCAACGATAAAAACATTGTAAATTATTTATTTTATCTTTTACAAATGTATAACACATATTAATATATGTAGACATTATTTATACACATACGTGAGATGAAAAGAAAAATGACAGGTAAAGATTTTGAAGTTGTAAGAAAAATATACAACGATGAAGATAAATAATTTAGTCGAATTTTGCGCTATTTCCTATTATGTGTAAACCGTAAACACATTGCCATTTATTTTCCTATCTCAATCAGTACTTTATGGCATAGATGTAGTCAATAGTGGTGATAAATTGTGAATGTTATATGTTCAAACCAATGGGAGTGTGTCACAAATAGCGCGCCGGGGACGATGTCGCACTGGCCGATACCATAACTGAGGATATTTATTTGCGACGATCCCAATGGGGCCCGTGAACTCGGCCCTCTTTGTGACCTCGTCCAAGAGAGAATCCCATGAAGCTGTGCTGGCTTGAATCACGCGAGCGCACCTTTTATATACAACACATGGCATTGACTTATGAGGAATGTCTCTAGCATTCGATTTCCTATTGCGACCGTTGCAGTCTCTTATGACTTGTGTATTGGTTATAGATAAATGATAAAGTAATTGACGAGATAATATACTGAGATATGTTTTCAATCAGATATTCTTGCAGGAAGTACGTGAATTCACTGACGATTTTTTCGTATTTGTAAACAAACCCGAATGAAATGTGAATAAATTATAAGTCATGAGATAAACTTTGTGAAAGAATAAAATGCCAACTTGAAAACTATTCAAAGAATGGAAATATTTTTCATGGGATTTGATGAAATGAAATTTTTTTAATTTCACAGTGCAATGAAAATTTTTCTATGATAAAAATTGCAGAGATTTATTTTTCAACAATAAGAATAAATAATGATGAATTCTAAAAGAGAGATTGGATATAAATCAGGAAATACAATTTGACTTGAGATAAAAGAATGATATGAAAGAGAGAGCAGAAAGAAATAGGACAATTTCATTTTTATTCATGCGAAAATTCACTCATACAAACAACATTTCAAACACACAAAAGCACATACATTCTGTGAGAAATGTATACACAAACGTCAATCAGAGATAGACAGTTGAATTTCTACCACGCGTATACCCTTTTAAACACATAAATATTAAACTAACGAAAAATTCGGATTCTATTGCGTTGCTTCGTTGCGCTCTTCACGTTCACATATATTTCAAACGTTTCGCTGCTTCGTTGTCTATACCTGTGTGACATTTTACATCGCGCATGTAGATCTCACTGCTCTCGTTACTTGACATTCAAATTGACAATTCCATAAATAATTCCAACAAGTCGTGCGGACAGCGCGCGCAAATTTTCATCCAACGAAAAAAATCCCCATGAAATATTATTCTACACATGTAAACGTGTGGTACAAAAATACACAGTCGTTTCATTCTTTATCACATTTTTTATTTTCAATTGTTCACAGTGTAAAATTTTAAATAAAAATATACACGGCGTTCACTATTTGTGGATTGGCATGAAAAATAAAAAACAAAAACAGAAAATAAACCACAAAACCCACAATGAATTGTCAAAGTAGTTGAATAGAAATCGATATTTCCATGCGTTTTTATTATTATTATTTTTATTGCATCCCTTTTTTTGTGTAATAGACATCGGCAATGAAACATATATTTTCCATCATTTCCGCATCGACGCTGATTCTATTAACAAAAAACCCATACACACTATCAATTCACGTGCATGTTCGACCGTTTCTGTCGCTTTTCCACTCACTTTCACTCACCAAGTCTCTTTCTACAAACGCATTTATGTATACACATACATACGAAGCTTTTCATGATCGGAGCAAACGAAATCGTGAAAAACCACCCATCGTAATTGGACGACACCGCCCATAAAAATAGCAGTTCCGCTTTATAGTCGATTAATTCGTGTTGGGACACACGAAATGGTGTTTTGCTCCACGACAGACTGTACGTATAAATGTATAAATGTATATGCATTCATATATCGTAGATTTTCATATACACATCCGATGAATTCGAATAGGGCACATTGCCAAAAGCGCAAAGTTACCCGCACGTTGCTTCTGAATCTCTAAATTTGACTTGCCATCATTATATAACCAGACCATTGTCCTCAAATGTAATTATAAACTGTATGAATACGAAGTAATTATACACACTTATGACAAATAGTTATGTCACCAATTATACTATTTTATCATTTCATTGTTTATTACTGAATGACAAATCCAATGAAAACAGGATAAGTCGATGCATAAAATAAATAATGAAAATATAAATGATCTGAAATTTATACTTTATGTAATTGACATTAGATATATAATTTTAAAAGCACAATTTTTGCAATTTGGGGCTGAATTTCATGAACGCAAGCCATTGACCCGACAGCCACATAAACTTTTCGACCCAATCGACCCTCAAGACAATTTATTCGTCATAAAGAGTGTAAGTGATGGCTTTGGGGGTCCACGAAAATGTGTATGTATGTATATAGTCACTCACACGGACATTGGGTAACGCATACTCGCCTCAAAGGGTATTTCAGGACTTGTACGATCGTTAAAGTGACGTTGGTACCGTTGCGAAATAAAAAAGCGAATCATCAACCAACACAGTCGATTATTTATTTTCGATATGTTTTTTTTTATTCATTTTCTTCACATTCATGTGTATGTGATGCTCTTTTGTTTATAATTGATGAATAATTACGTTCATTGTTCCTCGTCTACTTGATCGCTGTGTTTCTCGTATTGCTCATGAGGAAATGATGGGAGTTGAGTAATTATGTTTGAATTATTTTGAAATATCTATTTTTCCCCCTCAAGTAACTAATTTGTTAATTACAAAAATCTCACACGGATTATTGAGTTGGAGATACAAAATTAAAATATGAATGATTTATGTGAGATTTCAGATAATGAAAAATCAGTTGGATGGAATTTTTCAATAAGTTGATGAAGTTATTTTCGTATTTATTGATAAATTGAATAGAAAAATAATTTCGCAATGAAATACATTACTTGATGAGACTGCTCATCGAATATTTATTTTTTTGTTCTTTTTTTATGTTTGTCATTATATCCATACAAGTTTTGTATTTCAAAGCCATCGTTATTACTTCGTAATTGGAAATTAATGAGAGAAAAAAAAAGTGTCGGAGAAAGACGGTAGTATTATTAGAATTTATGGACACGGGGGAGCCATGAATAATGCGACAAATGAGCGTGTCGCGGAAACGAGCAATTACAAATTAAGCAGTCATTACGAGCTAGGTAATTTATTAAATATTAATCCCAGTGGTGTCGTGCCGCGAAGATTTCTGATATGAAGACCACTCAAAATCGTGAAAATATATTCATAAACAATTTCAATAAAAGTGACCAAATAATCGTGTAATAATTTCCAGCAGAAATTTTATCGAGGTCAAGTTGGAATTTCGATATGAAATTTTTATGTGAATCGTGAGAGAGATTACTATGTATTACAGATTTATATGTAAATTATTAATTCAGTGGAGAACGAGAGTTGGGTAAATGTGAAGTGTAAAATGAATGGGATATTTTCGTCAACGATTTCAATCAGTTTCATATAGAAACAGTCAATCGATTACGAATATAATTTCGCTCACTCGACCTGTCCCCATCTTTATTTAATATCCTTTATTGGATTGATGCGAGTTCGTAGATGGCATATAGGATATTGCAAAGAGATATGACAAGGAATAAAAAAAGAAATGAAACGATGGTGAAAGGAAAGGAATGGAAATTGCGAAAATTGATGAAACTTGAGTGGAGATTAATCGACAGCAATATAGTGAGACGTCAATAAACTCGTTACCACCACGCAAAGTATTGTAGTGCGTGTGAAAATGTAATAACTGCTACACGTTTGTGTCATGATGAAATGAACGAGTGCAAGAAGAATGAAAGAATAAAAGAAAAAACAAAATCACGATGAAACATCAGAGGGAGTCGTAGTGAAATAGGGTAAGGGGGGAGAAGACTGCAAAGAGGGGAAATACGAATAAGAAAAAAATGAGAGAGTTGAATATGCCCGGTAGGGGAAAACATTGAAGCAAGATAGAAATGAAAGAGGGTTGGTGGTTTATATAAAAGCAACAAGTGGCCGCCCATCGCAGGGTATGTTTCCCTATACATCCACCAACTGCGCGACTGCTGCTGGTTTAGTTAGCTGGTTGGTTGGCTGACAGACATCCGGACGAAGCAGGTGCAGGACCTTTGAACTATCTCAGGCGGAAACCGCTGGTCCTGTTTCAACTATATAAGTCCTGTTACCACAACAACATTTCATGTCGTTAGCAATATAAAAATAATCCGTTCCGCACGAATTGTTGCGCTGTTCTTATGGTGATTCAATATTTATTTATTGTGGATAGTTCTGCAACTAGAAGGATAAATTGAGGGTTGAAAATTCTATTGGATGTACGTTTCAAAAATTTTTAATGAGATTTTTATTGAACATATTCAGAAAAAGGAAAAAAATTCAGAACTGAATGGTGATTTCTCGAGAAAGCTTTGATCATTTTCAGATTAATATTCGAATTTCAACGTGGAATAAAAAATGCGAATTTTTTATAGATTGTCAGGATTGCAGTGAGAGTTGAAGAGAATCCGCATATAGATCGATTGGAGTTTGTTTGAACCGGATCGGAGGTTTGTTGTCTGAGATATCAATATCTCCAATATGAAAAGTTGGTTGGAAATAAAGAATCCGACTACAAACTTTTATAACTCTCACATTTTTCAACTTTCAAGAAAAATTCTTTCACGTACATACTTCAGAAAAGTCGCAAAAATATGAAACGTCAGAAGGAAGAAATTGAGTTCTTTTTCTGAAATAAAACAACATAAAAGGTAAATATTTGATGTATTCGAATGGAATTCATATATTATTCCCACTGATAAAATGATAAAGTTACAAGACACAAAGTTTGTGAGGATGATTTGTTGAGATAGAGAAAGAAAAAGATAGTGATATAATGAAGATACTTCAAAAGAACGAGAATGAAAAGGGTGTGAGAGAAATGGCGTACCGCAAAGGAGAAAAAAAATTCCGGTAATAAAATGAACCGTAGAACGAGTTAATCAAGGAAAGTCCGCGAACAAACTTTGGATGTTAATTAGAGGGGTAAAAGAGATAAAATCAAAAAAACAAATCATAGTTAAATCAACACATACCTTTGACGACATGATAATTAACACAATTATCACCGATTTCATCGAATAGAAATATTTGAGGATGAAGATGAACGAATTAACAAAGTTCAGATCGAATTGATTACGCTGTAACTTCTTCTCAAATTGTGAAATATTAATTTATGAAATTGCAAATGATATGATGAGGTAACAGAGAATAAAACACGCTGATGAACATGGACCTTTTCCTTTCACCAACAATCTTCCTCCACCCACTCAATAAATGCGAGAGAAGTAATGAAAGTAATGATCCATTCACATTAATTCTCGTTGCTCTAATTGATAACTTTGAGTTATGACTAATTATAAAAGTCAACAAGTATCTAACTAAAGCAATAATTAATCCGTCACAATTTATACATAAATATCTATCTATATATATTTTTGCATACTCCAAAGTTTTGTGTATATAAATCCGCTCACATTTCTCGTTCTTGCTCTCGCCTCAGCGTACTTGCCCAATAGTTGCAAAAGTTTCACTGCAACTTATTATCAACTTTGAAAATTCGAGTATAAACATTCGTAGTCGTATGGAAAAGCTGTCATGAAGAAGACATTCAACTGCATTTTCATATTACAATTTTCACAAAGACAGAAATGGGCTTTTTGAATTTTATATTGCGCCAATGTGATATCTAGGAAAGTAATAAAAAAGTGCATCAACACTATTCAAATCCTTTCATCGGTCAATTGAATTTCAACACAACAAAAGTCAATAAACTCTATCTATTCAGGATCATCCTTTTATCCGTTGTCCTCACAGGTACATATTTATGAAAATAAAATTATTCACAAACTGTTGATAAAATTTATCGCGTCCAGATATCACAGTGATATTAACCAAATTCCTCAACGTAAATAAATAAATTATAAATTCGAATTTAACATCAACAATATAATTCACATTCATTTCAATTCATTTCTGTATTCCAAATGAATATTTCCCAATGAAACAAACACAATAAATTATTTATTCCATCAGCAATGATTCATTTCTCGACCTCTACATTATTGTTAATCGATAAAAAATTCTCCACACCCTCAGGTGCAACATAACAGTGGCAAGTAGTCAATCTCAAATGATTAAGTAGAAGATCTATTACCGGAAATGAGAGTCATTCACATAAAATCACGCAAAGTGAATGTGACTATACACAACCACACTCAAACACAAAAGTTCATACTCATTAAATGTGCTCGGAGATTGCGTTTTGTATTCTTCTATTTAATTTCGTGTGTGACGAATTGATTTAATACCGCGCGTGTTACACGTGATTATATCTATCCTTCTTTTCTTTTCACCCTCTACATCGCAACTCCGATTATTTCATTTCAATTATTTCCTCATGTTGCTAAAGGTCATACGATATGGAACATCATTCTATCAATAATGAATAGCAGGATTGGTATACACATCGTTACATTGCTCAGCGAGCATGAACAGCAGACGTAAAATGAATAAACAATCCAAATATCTACAACTCCGCTGTTATTCCATCATGGAATATCATGAAATAATTGATATGAAATTCGAGGCTGCATATTTGCTTTTTTAATCATTTATTTTTCTTTTGGCACAAAATTCGACATAATCCATCCGCAACGTAAATCAAGTGATATTGCCAGTAAATTCTGAAAATCCATGGACATACGCCAGGTGATATAAACGCTCATTCATTACCGCAATTATGGTTCGTATAAATAGTGTAATTTTTCAAATTATTCTTTTTTTTCTCAATTTATTTTCTTTTGCATCACATTAATACTATAGGA
Organism: Meteorus sp. PSUC_FEM 10030008; assembly: GCA_018881525.1. Taxonomy (NCBI): domain Eukaryota; kingdom Metazoa; phylum Arthropoda; class Insecta; order Hymenoptera; family Braconidae; genus Meteorus; species Meteorus sp. PSUC_FEM 10030008. The sequence continues at coordinate 10,641 of JABMBR010005340.1, forward strand.
TTTATCGTGAAGTCAATTAAAGTCCGAAGAATAATTCCTCAGTAATATTTCAATGTCTTATTGCATAACAATGTAAAATAATTGATAAGAATCATGGCGTACATAGAACTTTAATGTGCAATTGTACAGTTTAATTTTCCAGAGTTGAATGGAAAATATTTAACTGTCGTATTTTTGGAGATGTGTATTTCACAGCGATATAGCGTGGGAATACTTGGAATGAAACGTGCTCAGCGATGTATGTGTGATTGTTAGTATATATCCATACATTTATGTTTAAGTATTACATACAATATGTATTGTTGATCCTTAACGACCTAGTCCAACGGCATGTTAAAAATCTACCGCTTACCGTTGCTATTTTCCGTTGTCCGTGGAATAAGAGTCACCGACAATGAGAGTCTTTGGTGCAAACCACCCTTAGGTATAACGACATTATACCAGCACCGTGAGTTCTCTCTTGCACTCGCCACTTTTTCCGCCACAATTCCCAAGCGCTTTCGATATAACCTCAATTCTTCTCTCACTTTTTTTTCAACCTCCCTTGACTTCTCCACAACTGAAATTGCATCAGCGATTCCTCTTTACCACTTTCATACTTACACATAGCATTCTCATGTCCCACGATATTTTTCTCTATTTTTTTTTCACCCTCTCAGTTCTCTTTCACTCACATCACGACCCACAGCTATTTTCCTTTTCACAATGTTTGTCGCACGCGGGTGTACAAACGTTGTTTGAAACCCGTGACTTTTGCCTCTATAATCTTAATGAGAAAGAAGAAACTGGGCTAACGATTGTGAAAACTGTGAAGGAAATAAAAATAAAAATAAAATAATGTGATTTCATGGAAGTGTCGTGTGCCAGGGCAAATGGTTATGAGATTTTTATTTTTTCCTTCTTTTTGGTTGTCTGAAATGGAAATTATTTTTGTTATTTAGTTAAAGTTGAATGGGGCAAATGTGAAGCACCATGAATGCCAAGTTGTATTTTCGACTTATGTAAATAGATACTAAAGTTTATATAGAGATCATTATATATTGCCCAGTCTCTATGGTATCCATGCATATTGTTAGTTCCCTATACATCCCATATACGTAACTATATATATAAGTCATACATAAATACGAGACATTGCAAGTGCTCAGTTCACATAGTTTCCCAATATGAAAGATAACCATACACGTACATATAACACAAACAATTGTCATGTGGTTGATTCATACTGGAATAATATTCGTGAATAGTCTGTCTATTGTCATGACGTGGAAGAGAAGACCAAAATGATGATGCTCCAATGGATCAAGCCAAAAGCCATTTCTCCAATCGTCAAGACACACTGTATATGTTTCTAGATATCCTCAGTATATTCTTCTATTGTATATTTGACATCTATATGTAAAATATATATCGCATGTGATTGTCAACTATCCACGAAAGTTCGTGAGATTTATCTAGTGTAGGAGAAGTAGTGAATGAAAGAAAAATATGACATATTCTAAAATTCAAAATGGAAAGGTTGGAAGTATGAAAAGATACACAAAAGATTCGTCTTGTGAACACAATATTGCACTGACCAAGTATTATTTCCGTCTCGTCTTTGCTCAGTTCTTTTTATTGCTGTTATTCTATTCAATTCTTATTTTTATTTTCGTATTCTTGGCATTTTCAAATTGGAACTGCTGTTCAATCTGAGAATGCTGTAGAGGAAATTTTTTTATGCATTGAGGTCTCTCCGCGTGAATAGTTTGAAGAATATTTTTCCCATCACCAACTCTTCACAATGATAAAAAAAAAATTTATTTAATATTGAAATACGATAGGTGAATTATAGAATATTCCATAGAGATATAATCAAAATAATTTCTTTTATGTATGCATAGAAATATATCAGTGGATGAAACAAAGAACCGGACACCTTTTATGACTATGCGGCTGCGAATTTGTCTCTCTCGTAGATTGGATGAATGCACCTGAGATGCACAAGGGTGTAATAGGAGTTGAGGGAGATAGGAAGATAGTGTAAAGCAGATATGTATACACAGTAGAGAAGTGACAGTGGGGGAGGGAGTAAAAGTGGGTGAAAGCATGAGTGGAATTAGCCCACAAAATCTGATAATTCAGAGACGGAAATCAACGATTACCACTACGAGAATTAGTGGTTTCTCTAAGCGCGTCCGGTCGACAAAATGCTTATGTGTTGGACGTGGTTTTGAACTTCTATTCAATGAGAAATAACAATGCCGTGCTCACTAATCCAAATTCTTGGCGCTTAACTTTACAATATATATTTAGACATCTGCTGTTGAATATTTATTACAAAATAATATTTGTGCGACAAAATTTAATAAAAGCTTCACGAACAAATATACATTTGCAGTATTGGAAAATACATTTGGAGAAATCTCTGCTGAGATTGCGACAAAGTTTAATACGGTTTATTAAGGTTCACTTTCGTATCCTGTTTTATATTTTTTTTCAGATTTAATTTATTGCTTATTTAAAATGAAGAAAACTCTAGACGATTTATCAATTAATATGATAAATATGAGGCGTCAATTTATTTGTTCTCACTATTAATTCAAACGTAACGACACGAAGAAATTGAAAGTGAATATAACGAACAGTTATTATCATCGATATGGAAACTCTTGAAAATGTCATGATGACAATTGGTATTGTCATCATTGTAGAATGATGAAAAAACATCACCATCACGCATTTATTTTTAATAAAAGAGTAATATAGAGAACAAAAATGGTGAAAAATAATTGTGTGAATGATTTGCAAGCATAACAAAATCTCATTGGCTAACACAATTGTGCGTTTCACCCGAGCATATTTTGAGCTCGTTCAAACTCACACGCATGCACACATATAGTCAAATATCTTTTGGCACGAAAATCCATTGTAGAAACCAAGTTCCATTGTGTGGACGAGGCTGCATGTGAATATGGAAGTTGGTGGGCGACAAACTGTGAAAAAAAATATGTCTATATGTATATAGTTATGGTATATATATGAACCACTTTTCACCCACTCTTATATACTACAGTATACAAAGCCCACGCTTTCTACACTAGGGGCCCACTTCGTTTCGTTATTATTGCGATCTTGCAATGGAAAATGGAAATTTAATACAGAAACTCCCCATCTAACCCCTACAGCGGAACAATGCTGAGGGAAAGAGAAAGAAATCCCCTGCACGAAATAATATTGCAATTGATGAGGAGATGAAAAAGGAAAAAAAAATGTAGCGAAAAAAGTTGTATTACTGGAGAATAAAGGTTGGATATTTATATTGCATGGAAAAATTTGAAATCACAAAGTATTTTTTACAATTTTTGCAGTTTTTGCTTCTGGGGAATGAAGGAAAATAGCGCTGTTATGATTAGAATAGAAGAAGCATTTTCAGGAGTTTTCATCATTGAAAGGATTAGAGAGGTAAAAAATGGACGAAGTTCAGAATATTTTAGAAGCTCTTAAAAGAGATTTCGTCGCGATTTATCTGGAAATTTTTGAGATTATGGAGAGAACATAATTCTAGAAACAATATATTAATGAAATAGATTCAATTCTCTTCGAAAATTTGTTATTATTCCCCACAGTTCATTTATTTTTTTTCTTTTGTTTATTTTCCTCTCAGAATTGTTCATGTCCGATGACAAACGGTGTGACATTGCCTTGCATACGTTAAAATGCAACACACGCGACATCCCGTGTGCCTTATCAACACATGCATTATTACATGGAAAATTGGTCGATTAGCACCAATGACGAGGGTTGTAACAAGAAAAAATAAGAAACACGAGCGATGAAATAACCACACAACCTAAATGAATAGAAAAGTTAATTCTTAGAAGAAAAATTATAGCTAAACCTAATTCTCGAACAGAACAACCACCTTTCAGATTTATTTGACGTGATTTATCACACGAAAACCATGTCAACAACTTCGAGATTAAATCACATTTGTATAATCATTCCACCCTCAACAATATTTTCGTGTAATCTGAATGAAAAAAAGGCATGTTCCTGTTATCCAAACGAGGGCGAAATTGTTCCCATCAATTACAAGAAAATCTCTCTGGTAAATAAATATACACAAACATGAATATACAAAAACGATATTAACCGATACACAGAACATAACACAAAGTGCACCAGGTACATTCGTTCCAGTAAAATGAACACGTTACTGTGCTCATCACGAAAGTGGCAAATGAAACGTGAAGTTAAGATTGCAACGTAAAATAAGTTGAAGAGAAACGTGAAACAACATTTATATCTACCTAATCATCATATGCATACATACACACACACACACACACACACACATCTATGCAATTATGGATCGTGCGTCAATGAGGCCAAGCAGTGAGATAAACCAGAAGATATTTTTGGCGTTTGCAATAGGTCAATTTCCGGCCACGATGTTCTCAACCGCATTTTATTTTGTTTCTGTTTTCACACGCTTAGCAAAATGCCAATGGGTGGTTGATGCCTCGCGTGGTCTTCGTGCACAGTTAATAACCGTATGAAAGTTGCTGGCGGCTCTCGTGTTATATGAAGCTCTCGACGCCTACCCAGGTTCATGTGAGCATACATAATACACACACTAACATTATTATCCATACACGTTTCAACCATGCAACTACACAGCAATCGCGACGCTTTCAAAAAGCCCAAGCATTTCAATCTATGGCGTCGCGGATAATATCCTCGACTTACATTCTCTACGTCTCCTCCTTTATCCCTCCTCTTTACATTAAATGTTTCGTATATACAACCCTCGCTTTATCCTCATTGCTTGGCTTGCTCCCGGCCCTTTAAACAACGCGCACGGCACAACCCAATGAAGATATAATCGCGATCGCGTGCGAATAGTTATTAGATCAAAGTTCGACTGAGACGTCGAGAGAGTAGAAAATAGGCAACATGCAGTTAACTAGATTTCATGTGAAAATAGAGGGAGAAAATAAAAACAAAACAAGACGAAACATAAATGTGTGAAGAGGAGAATAATAAATTTATAAATAACACATGTAACATGCTGATATGCAGCTGTTGAAATTATTTATCATGTTGAATAGATTAGGTCTACATTGGAATGAGGTAGACAGTATTTTATGTTTTATTTGAAAAAATGTCTGGTTTTTATTTGTACGATTTAATTGTTTTGTTGTGTTAGTTAAATTATGGAAAATGATTGAAGAATTATTGTGGATCAAATGATCGAATCAATTTTATACCCATTTTTATATTCCAATGAGAATCATTTGTGAGACAATTTGTGAAATGATAGCATTCATTTGAAGTCATCGTTCTCATCTGCTGCATAATCGCGCAGTAGCAGCCGCAGGCACATGTTTGCCCAAAGAGGAAGAGTGGGATAAAAAAAAAATGCGAGGTTAGAGAGAGGAAAGAGAGATGAGAATAGCCACACAGCAGTGTGCATATCAGCTGATGAAAGTGGTAGACCTTGAAACGTCCTTCCCATTGGTTCTCGTATGGATTCTAGCACCGCACGAACATACCCATGTACAAAAGTTGTCGTTCCGCTTTAGAGTCACGCCTCATCCACGTGTCGATGACGACAATTCAATTCATTTATATTGATCTTTATCTTATTGCTATTTAATTTACAAAATTTTAATATGAATTTATGTACTGTGATCCTGAAGATTATGTTAATCGAATAATTTGTTCAACCCCGGTAAAATAGTTTTTTTTTTTAATGAAGTTGTATTTTACGAAACATATCGAAAAATATAATCGAAAGATTATTTTTGATTCATGCATTGCATGCAAGAAGAAAATAATTTACGTTGAAATTGTTTGACATCATATTTTCACAGTTCGCTCAAATAATTTAACCTTTTTATCTTTGTGAATTTTATATACTCCAACCGTACAATTCCTTTCTAACCCAGCGAACTTCAATTCGCTCTTCAACTTGAATAGCACTAAAAATGATTGGTTGAAGAGGATAAATGGAAAATATAAAAGAACAAGTGTCACACTGTGATTATAAGAAGAATTCAAGTCTGCACAATAACAAAACAGTGAAAAGTTAGTTGAGGCATTGAACAGAGGTTGTTCGTGCAAACCGCAGACGAGTGACAATAAAACGCGTCGTGCGCAAGTGAGTCAAGGAAGGATCGTTTATACCTTCATGAAACGGATGGGAGAATGAACGTGAGGGTGATAAATAAATGTAGGTATTGAAGATGAATTCGTAGTTCGCGCCACAGTCAAGTTATACTCGTTCGACTCGGTGATCTTCGTATGTTAGCCGACAGTTGGTGGTGCACGAACCTTCGTAGTAGGGGTACATGGCTGTGTACTGCCGCCACTCGCGCGCGGGACAACCAGAGTTAGTGCCCCGATGAGCGTGGGATCGTGAGGGTTGTTAGTTGTGTGTCTACAAATTCTTTCTACCTTTCTGACTACCTTTCATCATCAGTTCAATGACATTGTGCACTCACAATTATTAACAATTAATATATTCACGAGATATTTATTGATACACCTGTGCTGAGCAGATAGAATTAAAATTCTATTGAATTATGCAATGTTGTATCAAGGAGCAATTTGACAAACGAAAACATTTTATTTATATTTATTGATTTTTATGACAATGAAAAAATATTTGTTTCCAATGTGATATTTTTCATGATGCAAATGAGAATCTGAGGGAGAAAATTTGTTGAAAACAGTGAAGTGATAGAGGATTTACGATAATTGAATGTGAATGGTAGGGAAAAAAGTGATTTTCTGTTGATAATGTGTTGAAGTGTTTTTGTGTGAATGAATAATTTCTAGCGGAAGTATCAAATAAAAATTGTATTTTTTAATTCATAAATTCATAAATAGGAATTTTGATTAGTGCATTAACGTATTTGGGACGTGAAATCAGTGTCAGTCGTGACGCAACATAATTTATCTCAAGTGATGAAACGTGGGTGGAATGTGTATAGGAATTTTTGATGAAAGATAATAACAATCGCGATAATATTGTGATTAAAACTTGAAAAGAAAAAAGAAAAATTATACAGAAGATTTAATCACACCTCAATTGTCTTCACCAATTCCCTTGATATTATTTTTTCGTCAACAAAAGAATTCTATAAGGGCCTAATAATACATGTTCTTTGTGCAACCGGATGCACGTAAATTGTCACGGATATAATTAACGCCGTCTCGAAGTGCCGAGCCACAAAAGCGGGCAAAAAATAAATTAAAAAAAAAAAAAGGAAACAACGAAGAGTGTAAAGACTTGAGCGACAGAAACCGAAGAAATGAACGAGGGGCAGCAGGTGAAGCATTGAAAAAAATATTGAAAAAGGCAGAGAGGATTCTGCAAGTGACATTGAACGTTGTTGATGTATTCCATCGTATAAACAAAAGTTTGTGTGCGTGTTTAGAGACGTCGAGTTTGAGGGAAAAATAGAACAAATCCACGCAGTTATTTGCTCTCTATTTCATCAATTGATCATTCACCGAGGCTCTTGACTCATTTTTTCAATAACGTTGTTACGTATTACATTAATGTTCAGAGAGAAATTCAGCAAATATCCATGACATATATAACGTATATTCCGTTCCTCTGACCACAGTGGTACAGAAAGCGAAATTTATATTGATAAACGAGTGTTTGTGTGTTGTACTACTAATATTGGACTATCACAGTCAATTTTGTGCTGTACGTTCGCCTTCTCTTTCTCAAGTTTCAACGTGCTGTGATAAAGCCTGTGATATTGTGCACTTTGCCCAACGGAAAACTGAGAGCATCCACTTGGTTTTCATCATCCCCAACGTAAACAATGACACGGAATAGGTACGTAAATATTCGGTTATGAAATACCTCAATACGATTTTTTTGTCATTTATTGTTTGTGAAAATGGGAGCTGGACAACCCTTACTTGCCTGTATATTCCTTTTGATGTTCAATGATAAATTTTTTTCTACTATATCGCGAATATATCCAGACGAATATCACGTATGACAATATTTGACTGTCTAATGTGTTACTTGAAACGAAAATTTGTCAACATCATATCGATTGTAGGGAAAAAAAACAAATCGAGGATTTTTACGGTGATTTCATTCGAAGTAGAATTGTGATAACGAAACGGATAAATTAATTGTCACTGGTTGTTTTCATGAATCGATAATTCTTCTAAGTGTCATTCGATCAATATCTCTATGCATATAAAGTGTAATTTCACTGAGAGTAAAAATATTATCATAACGAAATGTAAACGAATGAACATAGAGAAAACCCTCGAATGTACACATCGACTAAAACGAATAAAGCATAATACTCTGTTATTATTTTAGAACACATCAAAAATTTGATGTTTTCCTAACAGCAGCTTTTTTCCAAACACTTCAGCGTGTTTTACATATTAATCGAATACGAATGTTGAAAGGTTCTTGAGGGTAAGAAAATATTGCAACGATTAAAGACAGTGAAGTTCAATGAATCCGTGGTGTTTGTATGAAATGTAAAATATTATTCATGTCACTCTATGTTGAATATTGATGTGGCAATAAACTGTCAGTTACTCTCTTAGGAATATTTTCTAGTTCTATGATTTTTCGTCTAACATAAAGAGGTGATTGAACACAACATTGAAGCAATTCTATTGATTTTCAATTCTCCGTCTCTTTTCTACGATATTTCTCTTCTATCTTCTATTTCACAATTGATGGAATTTTATTTTCCATACAGTTGAAAATATTGCTTCACATACATATAACGCGAATGAGTCACATGATAACTTCAAACTTCCGGCCACAACAGATAAATGATGACATTTGATGTTTTTTGATTCGGTCTTGAAACGCCGTTACAATCGGTTGTGTCAATTAGCATTCCAACGTGTAAATGTACAATCAAAACGTAGGCAAGTGCTCTCGGTATACTACTCTATCAACATAACCATCGTTAAAATGCTCTATCCTCCATACGGCTGACATAGTAACACTAATGTGAGTGCAAAAACAGTAAACTAATTATAGATCTCAATCCCGAGCTGTCAGACAACTCGTCGATCGACCATCACCCAAACGCACAAAATGCCTCAACTCAGCAAAATGCGAAGCGCAGACATAATAAACAAAATTTTCTGAAAACTCCTGAGAACCAAACCGACCTAACAGTCACCCTAACACGAAGATCTCCACAAGACGGAGGAAGCCACTCTCCCAAATGGCAAGTGGTCTCCAACAAAAAACGCCGCATGAACCACAGCATGTCTGAAAGCGAAGACGAGTTTCAAATTCAAAATTCTAACCGATTTTCAGTCCTCTCCGACAACAATGAGACTAGGCGAGTCAACCAAAACGAAAACAACTCCAACAATGAAAACAAGAAAATTCCAAAACCTCCGCCCATAATAATACCTGACGTGAAATCAATAACAGTTTTGAAGAAGTGCCTCAGGAAAACCGCCAAGGACTGTGATTATACACATAAAACTATAAATTCCGATGGTCAAATGAAATTAATGCCTAAGGACGCTGAAACATATAGAAAAATCATCCACATCCTTGACGTAGAAAAGGCTGCATTTCATACCTACCAACTAAACTTCAAAGATTCCAATCGAAGACTCTTCGAATGATCGCCAATGCACCCTGGTATATCACTAATGTTAGATTACATAGAGATCTAGAAATAGAAACAATACAACAATCTGCAAGAAGCCTATGCACAAAATACGAAACCAACCTCACAAATCATCCAAACCCTCTGGCATCGAACCTACTCAACAAACAAATAATAATAAGAAGACTAAAAAAATTCAAACCGATCGATCTACGTGAGAGGTTCGGTAACGTATAAACACTAGCATCCAAAAAGTCATAAATAAAGTGTACGCAGCAATGGCTAGCGTCATCTACTCCCAAAATCTATGAATCCACAAACATTGACGAATCATCGGAATTATTTATTGTTGTATTATGACAGATTATAATTTTATTAAATAAAAACAAAAAAAAATTTGATGTTTTTATTTATCCATCATTTCACTTCTCCCTCATATCAGTTGAAATGAACTGAATGACACGCTTGTGCATAACATCGTCATGACAATGTTACTGTATCATGTCGCATATTTATTTTTAATGGGATGACCTTGTACATATCTAAACAAAGTTCATTATCTAGTTTCCATTGCGTGTGACACGATAATAGCTTCGCGATCGTAACAAAGACAGTAACTCTGTTAGTTTCATACTCACGTGTCTTTATTTTTGCAATCCACATTATGGTATCATTAACAGTTGTTGTTTTATTCCGGCTAATTATATCCAATTGCATAATGTTGCCGATAAAAATCAACAAGTTGCGTGCAATGATTGATATGGAGATTTCTAGGTCAAAAATGAGGGATAGATAACAGGAGGATGAACAGACGATGAAAACTATCGGAAAAAGGTTCGGTGGTTGTCAATGTTAAATAATTATTAACGACACATGCACGATTGAAAGGAAGTCATTAAAAAATTTTTATCTTGATAATGAAGATTGTCTTGGCATGAAAAATTCTTCGAATTACTCAACAGAAGTATCAATGCAAAGTTAAAAGAATAATGAACGTATCAATTGAAAATTGATTCATAATCTACACTCTGGGAATGATCTCTTCATCAATCGCTTGGCAGTCTCTGTCATTTTATTTCCCAACCGCAATTTGTCTCCGCATTTTATTCACTTTCATTTCTTAAATTCAAATAGATCGACTAAGTTAATGTAACACCCAAACTCGATGTTTTATTCTCTCCTGTATTTGTTTTTCCCTATTTTTCTTCTCCACGTGATATATCATATGATTGTCATGGGCGTTCATTGAGAGAATAAATTTAGCGTTCAAGTTGAATAAGCAAAATTTGCATTTTTTCCAAAGTTGTGGACAAGCGACAGAGACACGTAGATATATACCTATGTAACTGGTATATACAAATATATAAAAGGGTCAAAGGTGTCATGAAGTATAGTGCAACTATAAATTTTATTTTCTCGTAGACTGGCGGACCGAGCGTTTCACTAAAAAAATAAATAAAAAGAACTCGAGTCCAAACGAACCCCTCGTAAAGCACCCAACACAACACACCCTACTCATATTTTTGTAGACGAGTAAATTCAGCGTAAATGTATACAAGAACCCTACATAGTATATTTACTTACATTTATATATAACATATATTTTCTACGACGCGCTCTTGCGCGAGTGGTCGGTGCATTATGCACGCGAGGCTTTGTAAAAATACACACACACAAACACATTGAAAAAGTTTCGCGACCTGGACCACTCATGTCTCACAGTTCGGGATAGAAATGAAAAATACTAGAAAAAAAAAACACAGAGTCAGGGTAAGATTCAAAGGCGAGGCTGGGAATAGGCCAGAGAGAAATTCGAATTGCCCTCACCGCATGTATAACTTTTTTTTTTTCTTCAATTTTTTCATTCTCCACCTTTTTTCAACATGTGAAGTTCATGTACGTATTTTTTTTTCTCTTATACGGATATGTGCGCACGTGTGTATTCGCGTATGTGCAAATGCCATGCATTATGCAACGAGTAGAAGTGTATACATGTTGAGTGTGTATGGAGTAGGTCTGCGATAGCAGCAATCGCGCGCCTCTAGCGAAGAATTCGCATATAGTGAGAGGCGAAACTAAGACATACCGAAGTGGTATGAGCTTTTCCGATTAAATAGATATACTCTGGATGCAATAACGCAATTTTTAGATGTGAGAAAATAATGGGATGAGATGAGGAGGATGAAGATGTAGGAGAAAAAAAAATTCTGATGAATTAAAATGATGCATAATTTGTACGTGGGAGGAATTTATTCGTAAGTGTGATATATGGCAAGTTTACTCAGATATAACTCGTGAGTATCTGCCTTCTTTGGATGAGAAAATAAAATGTTTTGTTTTCTTGTTTTGTTTATTTAGGATACCGTGATGAAAAAAAGAATTTGCATTAGAGATAGCAGTGATATTCAGTGACAATAACAGGATTATTCGTTGTCTTTTGCTCTTTTATATTTTTATACTTCATTTCGTTTTGGCAATAAAATGTTTGACACAATCGTAATCGCACAGCGAAAGATATCATTGTTGTTGTTGTTGTTGTTGGTTATAAAATGTGTGTTTGTTTCGAGTATGAATGTGTACATATAGTTCAGCTATTGTATGATTGTGTGATTCACGTGAACGAGAAAAAACTTTTTCAATCACACAGTTCGCTTTGAGTTTACGACTCTTTCCCAAACAATAAAACATCAAAATAATAATGAAAATCGTAAATGATGAAAAGTTGGTGGTTACTATCGATGATGTCAAATAATTGATTTACCTCGATGGTTTTCTAATAATCAAATGCTGTTGAGACATCGATAAATCATTTGTCCAGTCAATTATACAATTGCACATTTGCAGCACTGTGACTCACTTCATGTTCGACAAAAATTTTTTCGATATCATAATGTGAAATAAAAAATAATAAATTTCATCCGGGAATATCGGAAATTGCAATGGGAATGAAAATATCCCAATTTTATTCTTCGCGATATCTTCCGAGAAAAGGTAAAGATAGAAAGTAAACGAATTCAACATACATCTTCGTCGTTTTAAACTTGGCATGACGATGCACTGTAGAATATTATGTAGAAAATCTCCAACCGCATTTATACGTCTATACATTTATACTTCTATACCCATTCCCTTGAGATGTACCACATGGGATAAACTCTCTGCGTCACGGGCACGTCACAATGATTTATCGAATCGATCGCATATTATTTCACGGGCCATAGACCACTTCGATAATATCCGTTGCAGGTGTATGGCATTTCATTCTCATCATATATACATTTCTATACAACAAATACATATATAAATATGTTCTATATATGTCCTCGATTATCAACCTGCCACTTCTCTCATGGTACACAAAAATTCTCTATTCTGTCATTGAGTTCGATTCCCAATTATGTGCACCACATTGCGATACATTTTCGAAGTAAAAATTCTCCATGAAAATTCTTTATCCTCAACTTTTTAAATTACAAAAACGATTGACATGTTTAGAGAAATTGACAAATAAAAGATGGAAAAAAAAAAATTTGGCAAATTAATTTATCATGGACATTAAATTTTATTTGTCAAAATGAGCGAATACGAATGTCATCTCCAGGATAATTCTCAACGCTAAATTCACCATTTCAATTTTTCATTTAATATTCGTGTATGCACCTCACTCTTATCTTTTCTCTTGTTAATCTTTCATCGCAGTTCTCATTCGAGTAGTGCAATGCATGGGCTTTGTCTCTTATCCAGTGTGTATATAATCCAACGAAGTTCATTGTGTTGCTATCCTGAGATTAAGTACAAGTTTATCACTCGTCTCCCAACGACGTGCCGTGCAAACTCTATATACGACATTTCATGTAATTTGAAAATGTTTGTATCATCCTAACTGACTCCATTGCTAACATGTATGTGCGAGTATCCTAACTCTGGAGGTGTTTACTCGTCTATATGTCTACCTATAGAAGTTCTCTGGTGGATTTAGAGATCAACACTAATAAATATAAATGTGGAACGTGAATTTTATGAGTGTCTATATTCAGGTTATAAAAAACATCAACACTATTATGCTTCACTACATCAATAAAAATATTTCATATGCTAAAAGTTGGATCGCGGTGGTATTTCTGTTGATATTCATAACAATGGATCTGTAGATTTGTTTGCGATCCAAAAACTGCGTCATTTTTATTAATTGTTGATTCAATTGTTGATTGAAGATGTTGGATCCTTGTTGCAGAATGATTGTGAATAAACGTTGAGGAAAATACAAATATTTGTCAATGTTGTTTGACGTTGGTGGTATTGGAGGAATCGTTAGCTGTGTAGGACTGAAGTTTGTTCGGATTTTTTTTTTACATAAAATATTTTTATACAGTTGAATGTAGACACATCAAATGTATGTGCTGGAGTTATATATACATTTAATCAAACAAAGTTCTTTGTACAAATATTCGATGAAGATGTGGGGAAGATAAATTTGTATGTGAAAGAAAAAACATGGGCGGATGATTTTTTTTTTGTTTAACTTGAACTGCCGGATGCGGATAATGAACTCACAATGCAAAAAGATTTCTTATTTAATCTTGTGAATTCATTTGCTAATATTGACTCACTGTTTTTTTATTTTCTTTTCATTCTGTGATAATCATTTCTTTAATTTGTAGAATCGTCAATATATTAATGCGTGCGGATAGAGCACGAAATTCTCATGGACTGGGGTAGTTTTTAGTGCTGTAAATTCTGTCATCCCTTAGAGGTCAAAACTCGGCGTGAAATTCATTGCAGGTGAAAAATGTCCAAGTAAAATTTACCTTTACTGTGCAATAAAAGCGTAAACTGTCGCATCTTATTTTCACATCTTGGAGTATTGTACTCGAGTTTTTTCGCTTTGCTACTGTTGTTATATTTTCTCTCGGTTCCAACTTCGTTTTCTTTCTTCTTTCTCTTCTATTCTCGACCGTTCTCGGACGCATATTTCTCTGTGACAGGTGTTCTTCGCCCGCGCTATGCGACCTGTGATTACGACGTTATCGCACAAGAGGAACGCATTCAAGTTTCATGAAGAGAGGCAACTCTATTTATTCACATTTATACACATGTTGGCATTTATTTATTTATTTCTTCATTTATTTCCATATCCTTTGAATCCCCCTGCAATAAAAAATTTGACGGAATAATTTCCGTCTGAATAATAATTTTTAAAACCATCAAAATTATAATTCAATGAAGAGAAATAATATTTTATTCAAGGAACTCGAGATCATGACAAAAGAACTGTCGAAATCGCAGGTAGAAAAATATTTGTCATTCATAACACATTTTCACAAAATTGTGTAAAAACATCAGTAGATGAATAAAGAAAAAGTTAAATTTGCTCATGAAAATAAATTCTTTTCCATTATTTTCTTTTATTCTCCGTCAATGAAAGCGGAAATTTCGTTCTCTCATTCTTTCATTCATTCGACTCTCCATTCCATATTATATTTCTTTTTTCCTGTCCTCTCTCCCAACTTTCTTCTCTATCCAAAAAATCGCATGACACTTGTTGAATATGCGGATAATTTTTATCTTCCTCAATCCTTCAGTGATATCATCGCAGTATAAGAGACCAGTTGCACTACGACTTTAAGGGACACGCTTTATGAGCTTGACTCTATAGGTCGCATAGTGCACCCAGCAAGATCGTTAGTATACGGCGTCGTTGTGCCAACCTGTTGTACTTTGTGTGGCTTACGTTTACCATCGCTTGCGCATTCTCACTCTCATCAACTCTCTCCCTCATTTCACTGTTCCACCATACTTCAACACTTGGAAAATACTAATATGCATAATATTTATTCGTTAAATTCACACCCATACTCACATGCAAACATCATTTGTAAAGACATCAAGTTAAACATAAAATCATTAACTACAATAATACAATATTGGACTTCTAAAGTGAATCTCAAACAGAATTATAATAAAATATTCGAAATTCATCAAAATAACGTTTAATAGTTCATTAGCATTTTCATGTTGAATTTATTACAACAATTAACATCATAAAGTAGTTGACGCCATTTATATTCACTAATGCATGACATCATCCTTCAAGTTAATTGTGAATATTCCTGAACGAGGAAAAATTTGTAGCACAATGACAGTCTACACTGCTATATGAGACATTGAAATATCTGAAGAAGGAATTTAGAATGAAGCGAATAAACGAATGCAATAGAGGAAAATATTCAACAAACACGAGTTCAGAATTATCTCGAAGTGGATTCAATTTGATTATGAAAAAAGAAAAAAAAATTATTTACGCTCACTATTTATCCATTCGTGGATTCTATTATAAAATATCATAAATTGATTCACAATAGTTGATAGCTTAACCAAATATATTCAGTAGGGTCAATTGTATTCAATATTTCCTTTTATACAAATAATACATTTTCATCATATTTCGTTATATTCATTCTCAATTGTGTATTCACATATGTGCATAGATTATATACAGAGAGTGTATATAAGAAAGAAATAAAATGAAGATAGAATGAATAAAAGCAAGGTAATATGAGCGCAAAATATTCTCTCACTGCATTTGCATAATGCGACATCGTTGAACTCACTTCTGGCAGCGTTGAAAGAGATACCAGTCGTTTGCATCGTTTCATAGATAGATATATACATAAATTCAATGTTGAATTCTAATTTGGGAACATTAGAAATGGTCATTGACTCTGATAAGACCATTTTGTTATAAAGCCACTGCTTAATACCCTTTATTCGTATTTGCATATTTAATACATGGACATATAAATTTCATTCAATATCTTGAGTACAGAATTTAATAATGAATTGATCCAATCATTATTTTTTAGAATGGAGATACGATTTGAGTTTCTTCAATCCAAGACTCGATGTTATAGTTGAAGTGAAGCGATAAATGATCTTGATCACAAATAAATATTTCATATCGAGGAAAAATTATTTTTATTGAAGCGTGTAAAATAATCCGATTTTATAAGGAATGATAGAGAAATTTATCTTCTGGGTAATGATAAATTTTTATTTAAGCTCTGATTATTCGTGTTATTTCATTGACAATTCAATTCGTCTAGTGTGAAAATTCATTTTTGTATGGTTATACATTAATGCAGAGACGACGATTAGCTGTCTCATTTTCTCAACAATTCCCCTCTGTTTCTCTCATCGTTGCTGTCTCGACGACATAAAATTCTTCCCACAATGCCACCTGGACGTTTTATTACATACCAGTCTGGTGAGATGTTATACGACGTTGAATTGAATGGTACTGTCGATTGTTATACACATCTCACACAAGCAACGGGTTGCAGTGCGATATACTGCACACACAGATATAAAAAGCATTTCTCTCAAATTCACGAATGTGTCTGTGTATTATATATGAAGACATTTTTCTATTCTTATGAATTCATTCGATAAATATAATGTCCCAAGTTTAAAAGCAATTTCTTCAG
Source organism: Meteorus sp. PSUC_FEM 10030008 (assembly GCA_018881525.1). Lineage (NCBI taxonomy): Eukaryota > Metazoa > Arthropoda > Insecta > Hymenoptera > Braconidae > Meteorus > Meteorus sp. PSUC_FEM 10030008. Next base: position 27,742 of record JABMBR010005340.1, read on the forward strand.
ATTTTCTTCAATAATTCCATTTCTTTTCACTTTACCATTCCTTCCCATTCAAAACTTATTTCATCGACACCATTCATCTATTCATTCCATTTATTTATTGAGTCGTTATATTAATAGGGAGTGGTATTGAATTGGATATTTAATTGGAGAAATAGAAAAAAAAAATTTATTTCAAGACACGATAAATTCTGCAGCGGAGTTAATTGTTTCCTGTTTTTTTGTTTTTCGTGTTCTTGAAGTTTATAAGTCGGAAGTGATGTAGTTGTGTGATTTGTAATTAGAAATCATTGGAGTAAAGAAGAAAAGATTTAATAACAAGTCGATAAATTTATCGTAAAAGGTTGAACGTTATTAATTCCTACTGTATTTGTTCAAAAACCACGTGTGTATCGCACACGTATCAGCCGTTAGGAATAATACAAGTTCAGTGAGCACATTACCGTTACTCATGCTCTGCTTCGTGCACTCTACAATTCTCATGTAGTTAAACAGCTGACCAATATAACCGCATGTCCGCAGTCAAAATATCGAATACAATGTACATTTGTAATGTGTGTACATAAAGGCAAACATGTTATCTTGGTTCAAAAGATCAAGTGGAAGGTTTATGGAACGAACTTTATTTGAAAAATTGTTAGACGAATAAACATGAGTGGTATAAATGTCATTGAACTTTTTTTTTTTTGCGAACAAAATGTTGTTCGTTTCGAAGTCTATGTTGTGTGATAATCCACAAAAATTTGAAGTAATTACGTAATAATTTAAAAGTTCATTATCTCGTATGAGCATTGTTCATGTTCACTGTGTAACATGTATGGGTTTATGGGAATTTTCATTTTTTATATGCAAATTTTAATGTGTCAGAAGAGGGATGGATAAACTCCTGCATTTTCACAGACACAAATTAATTAAATTGTGTTATTCACTGTGTCATAATTCAATTTGGGAATTAATTTTATGATGAAAATACCTGAATTGAGCAGGAAAAACTACTCTGACAAATCGATAATGCATCAGTGAGTAATCAAACATGCACTGTGCATCGCTCCAGGAATCTATCTGGAAATGATCAGACGAATAGAATAGCAGTAGAGAGAAGTGAAAGAGGCAAATTCAATGTGGTGGAATGGTATTGACTACATCTGGGTGAAATATTTCAAAATTAAATTCTGTTTGTTTTGGATGTTCAATTGGAACTTTTGGAATTTCGGATTTTGAATCAACGAATTCTAATTAAAATTTAATTCGATTTTTCATTGTTAACCGTTCTCATGTCACATTCGAATCTATGAACATTGAAGAATGTCCTTTTGATGGATCCACATTAAAATTTTCGTTATGTTTCTCATGTTATTCTGATAAATGTTCTCCAATTATCACCTGGGTCATCAATTCTACAATATCCAACGGAGATTCCGCCAACTTCCCATTTCTCATATTCCACTGTATTCAAAAGATTAATAAATCATCAAACTTTGCTATACAAAAAGCTCATTATATTGAGAGTAAGATAATTAGAGTACAGTTTATATTTTCAAAGGTTGAAAGCAGTGCGATAATAAATTAAAACGTGAGATACGATTATTCTTTCGTGGAAGTATTCGTACGAATATCCCACTGTGGTTACATCATTGTATATCATATTTTTACTGCACTATTTTTGTTTGTTTTATCTCCATTTCTTTTTTATCTTCTCTCTCTCTCTCTCTCTCTCTCCCTCTCTCTGTTTTCCATGTTTTATTTCTCACTTTTTTAATATCCACATGTAAAGCCGTTCATCAGCAACTTTTTGCACGTAACGTTTTAGCTAAATGTTTTAACGAGCGTGCTAAAGCGTTGGAAATGATGCTGAGTAATAAAGAGAGAAAGCAAGTGGAGTGTATGCGGCGCCCGAGGAACGCAACAAAAAAGCTGAGCGAGAGAGTTGTAAATGATTCATGGACAAATGCACAGGGGAATTAAAGACATTGTATGGTACACCCATAATTTAAAACAACTTTATATTATATTTATTTATATACACTTGGATTCTGAGACTACAACAGGAGTAATTATCATGATGAACTCGGGAACAGTATCACAAGTTCCTGCTTGCTTATTAAAATATAAAACTTTCCTGATTGACACTGATCGAAGGATTATCAATGCACACGAATTGGTATGAAATTTGTGTCGATACAAATCAACTTCACTTCACTGCTCATGTTCTGCCACACCATTTGTTGCATGTTTGTATACGATGTGATAATGAAAATCGCCATGCTCTGATGTGGGGATACCATCGATGGATTGACGGTGTTCCGTTACATGAGGAACAACACGAGAAGGAATTGGCCATATCACCAAATCTCTTGATCCAATCATATCAACCTGCGAAGGAACTGTTGTAAATTATTGCATTTACGCTTGTCAGTGTACGCGAATGTACTTGAACTGATGAATCACCATCTGTTTTATCCCATTAACAGTTGAATTGATAGCAACTCAGTGCTGAATAAAAACTGAATTCTTTTATTCCAATAGCTTAGTAATTCCAATAGCTGTATACTACCCTGTTCAATGTCATTCACCCAACCGACGTCATTTATCATTAATTGCTGAAATATTTTGGTTATGAACTTGCTTATTATTACGATTATGGGATTGACCTAATAGCGTTTGAGCTCCGCAAACGATTAAGACCAATGTCACGACATGCACGAAATCACAGTGGTACTGATTTCATGATAGCCTACATAGATTAACTTGGAATTCTATATAGTTGTGATTATCATAATTCAACCTGTGCTGTGTCTTGGTACTTCATGGAATTTTATACATTTATTTTTTCAATTGATTTCCTGATATATCTCTGTGTTATACTTCACGGTTATCTGGACTGTTCAATCTTCTATGATTACGCGAATTCCATCGGATCATTTCCCAATTTTGTAGTTTCATATCACACGAGTTGATGGTTTATGAAAAGATCTAACACGACACCAACGAACGGTTTGGAGTATCTCTTCAAGATAGACACAGTGAGTCTATGCAAAAAAGGTGCAGAGAACGTGCAGCAGCTGTGCAAAAAGTGCTACATAAGCTCCACTCTTGAATTTCATTAAAAGAACTCGGAAAGCCCCATCTGAAACTGATTTTTTCAGTGAGAATTTGTTTTCTCTTTCAAGTTTGCATTATCACTTTTTCTCTCTAGCATATTTTCATGTTATTTATGACCCTATTACATTCATCTGGATATCCTGCAATGCCCAAAGTGTATTCAGAGTTTTTACAAGTTTCAAACGAAATATTTTCGATGTAGCGAGTATGGAAAATGGATCGCATCTACACCATGTATTTACGATATTTCACCGGCATATCCGAGCCCAGTGAAAGGAAAATATTTTTGATTGGAGTTGAACTATTCTCAGACCTTTTATTTATGAATAAATTTTTTTCTGAAGGAAAATATGTGCGTTGAAATTCATCATTAAATCGATTCTAACTCTCATTCAAACCTCAAGCAAAAATGATTATCATGTATACAACATTTGAACATCCACTCTTCGCATATTTTCTATTACTCCTTTTTCCATCATTCGAACGGTAAATCAAAAGTCGAATTTTAATAGTCTCGCATTGTTCCATCACATTTTGTTATCCCATCTTCATAGATAATTGAATGCGATTATCGACCTAGCTCGAGTGTTGGAGAAAATAATCAGGAATGTAGAGAGCAAGCAATCGAAGAATGGGATGCTTGGAGTACTCTGATCAAAATTACTGAGGTTTAAATTGTGCAGAATTCAATATGAATTATGATGAGGACTTAATCGATTATTGAACGATAATTTCAAACACATTCAGGTTATATTTATTTCTATTTTGATCAAATGATAAAATGTAACAACTATATAGATCATGAAACATTTAGGAAGGAAGTTCCAGATATGTTTCACTAGCTGCAATGAATTATAAAATTTCTCTATGTCCCATAATCATTTATAAATCATAAACTCAGAATTACCAATCAACGTAACCACGATAGTTTCATGATTATCATTAGTAAGTTATCATAGATTCAGCAATGCACTTGCCGTGAAGACACATTTTGCCCTCATCACATTTTGTACCATCGGCAGCTGCTCCTGTAGTGATCAACTGTGTCGGATTGTCTTTTTTGACACAATAAAGAGTTTGGCAAATTGTTTCATCTAAATAACCGGCCTTCGTTCCGGTTTTGTGTTTGCATTGCTCATCAGCATCTTTCATTCGTCCTGGTAATAATCTCGTCAATTTTACTCCAGACTTCGGCTTATTGTAAAGACATGTTCCATTGACTCTGTAACGAAAGGAAAACAGGAATCAATCGAATATTGCTCGTTTACAAGCTCACGAAATCATTTATCGTTAGAACGAAATGATTCATACTCCAGGTAAGCGCTCATCTGCTTCAAAGAACAGTCTGACCAGTCTGCGAAATTTTCTGTCAAGCTGGTTTGTGCTGCCATAATATTACCCCGTTTACCAGAGCACCTGACATTGGACTCTTCACCATCGTGGTTAGCACCAAATCTACGATAAAAATTGCCGCCATCTTTATGAGTACATACTAATTAGGAGAAATCCATACTACTTACGCGTGTCCTAATTCATGGCCGGCTGTGTTGATTCCACTGAACGCACCGTTGTCCCCAATGAGCGCTGTTTTGGCGACACGACGGAATCTTTCATCCATTTTACAGGCTCCGTATAAATATGCGATCCCCAATATTCTCTCTTTACATTTTGCTTCATCATCCGTTAATTCACACGATTTAAGTCTGTTTAAGAAACAGAAGGTAATTCATCAGGAAGATATGGATTGACTAATTGAGTTTTTCATGGGATCACTGAACTTACGATGTCATCGTGGCAGCTAAATCGAAACTATCCAATTTGAATGATTGGGGCAAATGATCAAACAACCAAGTTTGCGACATATTCAAGGCATTTGTGAATTCTAGATGCCCCTTCCCTATTCTATTATTTGATATATAACTCAACGCATTGTCATCCTGTGTTGAAATTAATTCATGTCAGTAAGTTACGTTCCATTCTGGCAATATAGTTCTTGGGATGATACATACTTCTGCAATAAAGATAGCGCTAATATGGAATCTGTATCTTGGACTCTCAAGAGCTCGGAACATCATGTCAACACCGTTCCAGAAAGCCATCAAGTACATGATCATGTCTTCCCATTGTTCTTCGAAAACTTTGTACAGATGATGATCAGCTAACACCAAAATTTCGGGATAAACTGTATCCTGGTTTGATCGTCTTTCTCTCAATGAACGCGTTAGAGCTAATATTGAACAGAAAAGGACGTGTCTAGGATCACCGAGTCAAATAGTGAATAGCAAGTATGAGTGTGTTTGAGTACTTACGTTCCACTGATTGACTCGCAGACGATTTATAGACAATATGATAATGATGATCATCATATTCAGACTCGGGAATGTTATCAAGTGAACGTCGTTGTCTAGTAACATCAGCAACTAAACGGGCAGGAATTGGTCGGATTACCAAATCTTTCGATCCAATCACACCAACCTAAATTGGGGAGAAAATAAGATTATTCCATTTGCAAACTATTTCTGTACTTGAACATGCTTGAACTGGTGACTCACCATGCGTTTGGCACGTGTTCCATCACGATTTACAGACAAAGTCGTGAACGTTTCATAATTCTTATAAATCCATGGTGCGAGCGACTTCATTCCCTATAAAGAAGAAATATTCATTTGTCATTATTGTTTTCATTCAGTTCCACAAAAATTATCAACCTGATATCCACTCTAATTGACGGAAATCAACAATTCATATCCACTTGCAATACTCACATCTTTCATCGACCCGTATTGAAGACGACCTCGTACATCACTCGAGAGGAAATAAATCGGCATATCATCGCTAAATAAAACTCCATCAGTTGGTTCCAACCATAATTTAATATGTTCACCGAAAGGTTTCAATTGAAGCTCCACATGTCCATTCACAGCTCTTTTATCAATGTGTGAGTAGCGAATTGGCAACACTTGATACTCCGGCACTGTACAAAATGTTCCGGAGATGAATTTTGATTCAATCGATAGCATTCAAGAATATTATAGACAAATGAAATAGAAAATCAATAATTACAATTATCAACCCTTTCAAACGTTCGAACCAATTCTGCTGGCGTCATGTCTTCATGTAGCTGAAAGTTGATCGTTAAAAGTTTATTATGATGATTTTCTCTCATATTAAACGTTAAACAGATTCACATGACTTTACCGCTCGTGAAGATACTGAAGCCACGATGCACATCAGCATTATGCCAGTGCATACATCAATGCAATTGAATCCTGGAGAAAATGTCGCATTTGATTCAGAATGATACAAGACAACTCACCTAATTGTTCTCTGTTAGACTGGATAGTGATAATCTCTTACCTTTCATGTTGAACAATTTTGATAGGAACACGAGCTCGTTGTACATTCAAATACTGAATGCAAAACAAATGGAACAAACCGCTTATATACTTCGATGTAACCATGATTTCTTACCAAAAACACTTGTCTAGTCACGTACATCATTTTGATTCTTTGTTTAATCCCACGGAAATGAAATCAAGTGTATAATTTATAATATTGACACCTCATAAATGACGTAAATTCATTGACACTAAAATTGGATCACCTGAAATAGATAAATTGACCACACTTTATCATCTCCCCGCACGAGTTTGACTATTGCGTAGTTTCGCTTATAACAGTGACGTCGTATTATCATTTTTAATATTCTGTGAGTAACCAGCAGATAGGGAACACTATCAAGTTACTGTTTACTATTGATAATTCATTCCCCATATTTCTTTACGTATGCCTGGACCGATAAATTTCATTTCATGTCATGTTTACTATCATACAGCGGCATTGTGGAACCTTTCAGTCATATTCGTATGATATATGTCGGCATATGGCCTGTTAACTAATTTAATGACCTGAATTCTCTCATTGTGCAACCTTCAAAATTGTGCAAATATTCTCATATAGAACTTTTGGAAAAAAAGAATTATGACTTTGTTCTTTTATAATAATGAAAAATTGGTCATTGACGGTATTGAAGAAGGAACGATATTTTCGATTGAATGTATCAGTGTCGATGTCACAAGCTGAAGCAAAATATCATTCTCAGTTTCAATCTCATCATCGACAAAATATTCAACACTAGAATTCAATCGCTCTCTACCCAAAAATAACTCAGCTTCGTGAACTGAAAGTACCTGAATAAACCACAATTCATTTCTTGAAATAACGCGGATGAATTCATGCCAAAAAAAAGAGCAAAATTTGGAGCTCCCACAGCGGCAGATTTGATATTCTCAGTTGCTAAAATATTCGCGCGACAACGGCTGAACAAGAATACTCCATTTGTCACTATCTGAAAGAATGACAGAACTTTTTTTACTTCAATTTGCAAAATATCCATCTGATGATAACAACGAAGTGGACCAGGTAAAAACTCTATTTTATCAGAATTCCTGACACGTCACCAAATAATATACCGTCAATATTCTTCATTCATGTGAGTTCTATATCAGGAAAAGCATAGCGAATAACCAAAGCGAAAGGGAGTTGAATTAACGAAACAAAAATGAATCTAAATCTCAAATTTTTTTGTAGCTCCAAACAATATTGAATTTTCAGTTTCAATCCTCATTGTATCTTTACTCTCACGTAATAATGCATATTTAATCCAACGAAACATTTAACAGGTAATGGTATAAATGGAAGCGCCACATCGGGAGATTATGACCGTTCTTGCACCTGCCACCGTACAAATACATTTCTATCTATCTATATACAACACAACGCTATTCACTCTCACATTCTTACTCTTCCTCTTCCTCCCTTTGACCTCCCTGCTTCATTTGATAATACCCCGATCATATACACATACAGATACACGCGTATGAACTCTCCATGTTCATTATTAATTCCCCTACATTAATGCACAACCGGCTGCAATCTCACTGATTATTCACTTATTCTACAGCTCATTTATTGCGGTATATAATGCATCGAGAAAAAAGAGAGAAAATGATGAAAAAAAAAAAAAATGGAAGAATCCACACAAACAATTGTTTATTATCGTGAATGGTACATTGAAAATGCTGCTTTCGGTAGGATCAAGTCAAATTGAAAAGAATCTCAAGTATAGAATAATTATCAATTGGATTTCAATTGGATTTTTCATTTGCCTTTTTTCTACTCCATCAGTAGATTTCACTTGGAAAATTAAGCACGTACACATTGGAAATTGTCTTTTCCTTCATTTCTGTATTTTCCACTCTATTTGTGATTTTGATTGATTTCCTACAATGCTCAAGCCAATTTTCATTGTCTGATTCATACGATATGAAAATGTGTATACGCTCACATTCATTTGTTTTATTGTCTATTTTTCGCTTTTGTTTTTAACGCTGTCCGATGAAACGCAAATTGAAAATATCTGCGCTATTGGTATACATGTGAATTTTTTTTTTATATGTATGTAGACATGTGTTATTGGGAATGGACAGGAGGATATGGGAATAAAAGAGAATTAGTCCACCGGCGTCGATGATGCCTCGAGCGTTCACTGCATGAAATCTAGTTAAATACTCATTCGTTGAGGAAATTAGTTCTATTCAACTGAAGACGCCCATGAGTTCAAATTTTTTTTTTGGGAATCACGAAGCGTGACATTCAATTGTAGGCATATCTGTATATGTGTGGTGATATTACGTGAGTTGAACAATCTGTAAAGAATTTACATTTTTTACTCATTTTGACAGGTAGCTGCATTCATCAACCGTCACAACCAGTTCCCATAGCCATTTTTCCTCTCCATTCTATATGTTCCTCTTTCAATATTCATAACAGGCTAATGCTCTTTTCGGATCTACGAATGAATTTATTTATATGAGACGGACAAGTTGAACAGTGAAACATTTTAATAATTGGTACCTATTTTTTAAAGGATATGAATGAATTCGAATATTTTAAATATGTTTTTGGGGATGCTACACAATCGGAGTGTGCAATTCAAATTGTTTCTCACAATTGGAGAACTCCATTCGTGATTCATTTTACCATTTGTAGTAGTCATCTTTGGGATATTTTTAATGTGGAATGTACATAAATTTTTGATATTTTAGTGTCGAATAAATAATTCTGTAACTCATGACTTCATAGTTAGCACATGACAATAAAGCTACTGATAAATTCGATATGTTGCTGTATCCATAAATGAAACTTTCAGAGCCGGCAAGTTGTGATGTTGATCCATTAAACTGTCATGACACTTCATAATTTAATAGATAATATAATCAAACACTGTAAAGAAAAGTAGATGAACCATGGTAACGACGATGGATTTGATTGGCAATATCTTTTCGGACGTTTTTTTTTCAATGTTCAGTTTTCTGAAGGAAAATGAAGACGAAAATCTCCTACTTTTTTCTTCTTCTCTAAGTGCGACGAGAACTCCCATATATTACGAAAATTCCCTTGGGGAAACAAAAGTGAACGTTCGACGCGCGACTGACTGTATGAGTGTATATACTCAATGCTCGTGCGAAGAAAGGGAGTGAAGGGGAAAAAGATGAATGTACAAGTATACATATATGCATGGAATAGAATAAAACGAAGAGGTTGAATCGCCGAAAAGAGTTTCAAGCAATATAAACCTCTTTTTTCGCTTTTTCTTCCAATATGTCTATATACATTTCCACTTTTCTCTATCCTCTTTTATTTCAAACAAAGAAAAAATACATCGAAAGTCTTTTTGGCCCACACAATTTTGTGTCGTCGCCCAATACATGTCACTCCTCTGGCACCACAATTTTCCCTCATTTTTCTTTTTTTTTTTCCTTCTTGTACTTTCTCTTGGCAACTGAAACGTGTCCACACACAACCCCGAATGGATTCTTCCTCTTCTTTCCCTCTTCTTTTCCTTCTATAAACTTTTTATTCAACATTTTAGACAGGATATTACATATAAATGTTTATACCTCAACACTCAGGATATTTTAGCGCAAAACTAGTCAAGTGGTAATTTAAAAATTTTACATCGGAATCATGAGAGTGGGTGTTTTTTTTCATGTCAATTGTCTTTTTAGCTTAATCAATTTATGATTGTCAATAATTTTTATTACCGCTCTTTTGTGTGTTGAAATATTGATGGTTAAATGTGGTGGGAAGAAATTTGTTTCGAATCAATACTGAAGTGCTTCGAAACCGTTAGAAGTATTGCGAATTCAGAATGAACAAAGTGGAAATAAAAATCTGTGAAATATAGAGGTCGATGTTCTCAAGTATTGGAGACATGTTTGGTGGATCGTTGGAATACCTCACTGTAGAACTTCTCAACGTCGACTCTCTTATATGTGAATGGGTAACGGGGCGGTGTCTCAAGCGGACACACCGGGGTATAATAGCGACTCGAAGCATCCAAAAAGAAGAGGGGCCACACTGCCCAGATATCGCCATGTCTGATCTCAGGAATGCTGTGTGTTTCCAACTCTCTTCTGGGCTTCTCTGTCGTATTTTCTCCTCGTCGTTTGCCCATCGCCTCAGGGATATCACCGGTCTCTTTAAAATTCTTACAAGCAGTTATTAACATGGCTTCTACAATATTACTGTATTTACTCGTTACAAACAACGAGAATGAAAATGTGCGAGGGAATCTTGTTCATTTTCTTTTTTAATCCTACTTGAACTTTTACTTCATTATATTAACAACATTACATTTGCATTAATTGGCATCACTTGGGGCAAATGTAAATATCTTTTAATTTGTTTTGGGTCAAAGGAGAAAAATATTTTCATATTGGTATGCTTATCGTCTTGAATCCTGAAGAGAGTATTATTCATTACACAATTTTTGTCGTGGAGGAGTAATCGATCATGTGTCACAAGTTGAAATGAATTAAAGAAATTTGAAAGAAAAAACATGAAGAAAATGGGAGATTGGAGTGAGCTTTGAGTACACACAAGGTGTGACTGTCAAACTTTCATGATCGATGTGCGACATTAACTCGATGACTATTTGAATAGATTCTCGTATATACCACACACCTTAATTTGTATTACGTCTAACGAATATTATTGCTTTTGTGATATGATGAATCGGACAGTTTAAACGTTTCATAAAAGGAAAAAGTATGGAGAAACAATTGCAATTTATTGTCATCACATTACAATGATTCTATTTTTTATTCTTCACAATACTTCTGATGTTGATGAGAGCAATCGAAAGTTCAGCTTGTTTGTTGTGCAGTCCATCTTGAGATACAGATAACGACTAATGAGGGATATTTCAATCCCAACTCCCGGAAGACGGAGAATTTTACTTTTATTCCTTTCACCAGCCTTCGAGTGATTGTTCACATGAAAGTTGCATCCTCTTTCTTCTTTCTTTTCTTGCAAAAGATGAATAATGGGTGCATCAAGATTTTCATGAATTTAATTAGAATACCCGAAAATATTTTTTTCCATTCACAATTTTAATGAAATAATTATCACAGTCGAATTTATTCGGAATTCATGAACGCCAAACCTGATTCATTAACTATGAGAGAGTCTTTCGGGAAATATCGTGGAATTAAATTATAAATCTGAATGAACATGAATCTTTATTTAGATTTGTGAAATAATTATCAACCACAAGAATTATAAAGATAAATTACAGTGGCGTTGTAATTGTGTAGCCACGTGATTTATTACGCTTGTTGTGTTCACCAGAAAAGAAGTTTGAACAAGTTTGTTTTTCTTTTCAACACAAATAACATCGCGAATGAATCTCATTAAACGGAAAAAACGGAGAAACATTGAAGAATTGTTAGAAGTTTGGAGAAAAAGAAAAATGTAATTTCGATAGGAACTTTTGCTACAATTTCCAATAGAAATAATTGAATCCAATGCAGTTGAATCTCATCACAACTCACATTATTCAGCGTGCTCGTTTCATCGAATACCAAATATCAAAGTTGGCAAATGCTATTATAACAAGAAAAATGTTTTTAATACGATGTGGATAAAGCGATTCACGATATATCCACCATTATCGTGGATATCATTACCCTTAGTTGAATTGAGTAGAACCAATTCTATTTTCAACAAGATCATCCGAAACACTTTTGTAACGCTTCCAACTAGTTAAAGCAGAGTAGCCCGCGTCTCGACGTCAAATTGGTAAATACCAATAATCTCACTCTCCAAATTATCAGCAGAAATATCTCGTGTATAAAAAAAATTTTTTCACTGAACCCACGCCAATATAAAATTTCCGATTCACATGAAAAATTATGTTTCATCTTGATTGTTGATATTAGAATTTCATGATTCTAATACAAATGTTCTAAAATGTTTGCTCAAGAAAATTCATACTCATCTCAATTGCAAATTATCATAATCATATTTATATTTCCCTTTGTTCTCGTTTAAAATCGTCACAAGGGGAAGACTCCTCTTCACTGATGAGGGTTAAAAGAGCAATTTAACCAACAGCAAAATTGTCTTTACTGCAATATACACAAATATTTATATACATTTGTATTCTTACCTCAAAACGAACATTTCGTATAGCAACCTCGTATAGATATACATACATTTACATGTCATTCTGCTCGTAATGGAAACAAAATTCCATCCCTTATAAGTGCACCCCGGGGGGTTCTTCCATTCCACAGTGATACCATGAAACGTTTATTAGTAAAATAGGCGGAATAACAAGTTTGAGGATATTGTCATCAGGGAACAGATTGAGCAATCGTCCAATGTTACCCTATTTAGTCATAAAAAATGAGATTCATGTCGCGTACCGCATGTTTCATTTATTCATCCTCCATTTCTTCACAAACTGTTCTGCCGTGATTTTCTCAACTACATTTTTGTGAGTTCATCATCCAGCATCCTCTCTCACATTATGGCATCCAATAACATTTTTTTGTTGAACAAGAGGAATCGAGAACGAACTCTTCGATGATTTAAATATCTTTGTTAATTGCTGCTCCAATTATTGTGATTGTTCAAGCCTTTAACCCTCGAATAAAGACAAAACGACGTCTATAACGTTTCTATTATGTCATCGTTATTTTAAAAAATAGCACAGTGGTCTCGTTGAGCTCATGATCACGTGGAAATTAATCTATGACATGTTAATTCTCTAATCGACGTTTTGCATCCGGTATTATACAGTTACAGTATTCATTGCTCTCACTCCATTTTATTTCGCTTTATTTCTTAATCTCTCTCCGCTTCGCACACCACCAAAGTTATGAGCCGTTGTATCAATTATAATTGCTCCAGTTGGTTTAGACCTACCAGATCTGAATAATCCTCCTTGTCAACCTCAATATACACTCTCATGCATTTTAAACGTTCCATTTCATGACAGACTTCTTTAATCACGAGCTTATTTCGTTTGTTTTATTTGCATAGACATAATACATTAAAATTCGACTATTTTTCTAATCAAGATAATTTGTGAACATTTTTTCTACAGATAATGTTTATCAATTACATTTCTTCTATTTTTATTTATGAGTTTGTCCAACCATACGTGATAATTTTAGATCAGATTTCAAGTTGATCAATGATAAGAGGATAAAAGTTGTTTATTGCGGTTTTTTTCTCTGTTTTCATGGTTTTTGTTCTTAATTCAACAAGCAGCGAAATCATCGTGTGCAATGCGCCAAAAACAACTCGTATGAATATCATGTAAACGTGGCCAACCACAACGTAACACCATTCCACTAACGCTTCACGCAACATCCATCCGATTTATGTTCGTAACGAAGCTAAACGCGCAGGCTAATTAAAGGTCCGGAGTTCTCGCGCCCCTGGTTTTGTATCGACGACTTTGACCCCTGAGCCACACCCGCCCACTCACACACAGACTAAATTCACTATCTCATTTGGATTCCCTTTGACCATCATGTTTCTCTATCACGTTTTTCTCCCCTACATTCTTTTTTTTATCTTATCCTTTCCACTGTTTCTTTGTACGTAACCTCCATGAATGTACGTACATCAAAGTTCAGCATCGCCACAACCACTCGTATTCTTGTCTCGATGGTTAATTAACCTCTCTCACTCGTTGCTTTTTCACTTCTGGTTGCTATTTGACTCACCTCTAATTTTGAATATTAATGAGTTCACCACCCATGTTGCATCCTATTCATCGTACAAATTAGCATTGAATGGATTCGACTTGCTCAGGGAAAAAATATATTGCAGCAGAGATGTCCTTGACAGTTTCTGAAGGACTCGAGTTGGATGAGGAATTAACAGTTTGATGATGAACACTTCAAGTATTGAATTGTATTGTATGAGTTTCAATTGCAAATAATGAAGAAGTTTCAAAAATGATTGTACGACATGGTGACACGAGGCATACGAATTTTTATTCTGACTCAGCTCCAAGTTTAACCAGGCACTACAAAAATGGTATTCAGAATTTCCAAGCACGTACGACACTCTGGATCCACTTGGATATTAACATGAAAAAAAAAAAAAATGAAAACAAACATGCAAGAATGAAACGTAAAGCTGGAGTGAATCATCAAGAGAACTTTGGAAAATGAATACTCTATGAAAAGTTGAACATTGAAGGAATTGAAGTTAGAAGTCATTCGGGATATCGATTTTGTTCCTGTATCGACCTTTCTTCAATTTTATCCCTTTCGTTTTTTACATTATGATGAGTTTGGGTGCGGCTCCAGTTGAATCGCCTCGCAGAAAGACCTTTTTGATTTGTGGCACTTAAGAAAATGAACCCAGTTGAAATTTATTGATGGATAATTGACTCTGTTTTCGAACAATATTGGGTTAAGGCTTGTACATCAAATTTGTGATCAACTAACCGCTAATTCCCATGCATTCATGATGAACAAGTATCACTTCCATACCATCATGGTTTTTTCAAATGGTCAAACAGTGTGGGATTATTCGTAACTGATGAGAATTGCTTTTGTTGAGCTCTTCATCTCAGAGTAGTTCACTTGGCATCGCAAGAGCAATGCATGAATCTCTTCATACGTAAATCAAAATCAGTACTGTGCTCAATTATCGTACGACATCCACTAACTCAATGTCTACCAATTTCTCAGTAACACACACTGATACTCAAGAAAAATTCTCAAGTATTTATTGCAACTAATTGTTCAACAGGAGAATAAGAGATAAATTGTATTGTGCCAGAATTAAATTTCGATTTTATAGACGTTCAGTAGGAACACATCGAATTTTAAAGATCCAGGATATCTCTTGCAGATAAAATTTATCTCGTGAATTAATTTGTTTAAGATAAAATTTTCTATCATTCTTTTCATCAAAACGATATTCTCGGAGGGAAGTCCACTTGTTAAACAATCCAAAACCGAGTGTTTCTGCTTGATTCATTCTATGAACCCATTCAGAATGGTTCAGTGGAATCATTTTTATATGTTAGTTTATGCATTGACCATTTCCCTTTTCCAATTCAACGAAAAGACAAAGTTAAATTGCACTACGTGCGGTCGCTTGCCATTTGAGTGCAACGACTCTCGGATTAACGAGCAGCACTCGCGAACCAAACGACGCGGCAAAGGACTTCCCCGTTCAACAAAGTGACTCATCGATCCTCTGTGCCTCTACCTCTTTCCCCATTTACCACCATTCCACTGCTTACGCTCCCCCACTACACAACATTTCCTCTTCTCAATCGCCTTCATAGTGCGATCAAACGGAATAGAAAGTATAGGATTGATCCCTATGGCAAATTTCCGTTACCAACAGGTTGCATTTCCTTTTATTTTTCATCCTACATCCTATTACTTCACCTTACTCGAACCATTGCTCGTGTTTTTTCATCAATAACCTTCAAGTTTATAAGAAACATCGGCCAAATCTAAATTCGTACCACGATCCGATTGGCATCAACTACACTGCCTTGTAGAAGCAGGGCGAAATGAAGATGAAGGAGAGTAAGCAGCGCTATCATCATCGAAACGTCACTTCCGCCACTATTGTTGCCTCAATCTGCCAATACAAAGTTTGAAGCGATATATACAGTGGGTATGAATGGGAGCGAGAGAGAAATTGAACGGTGAAACGATCTCGCAACTATACGCCTCGTCGAGCAAGACGTGCCTGTCGTCGAGATACGTTCTCGGGAGTGTTCGTGACGCGAATCGCAATGAATGAACATGAACCAGTAAAAGAAACCAAAAAACGGTTATACTCAAGAAAAAGAAACGAAAACAAATTCTTAAAAAAAGCCGGAATCATTTTATAAAAAAAGGAGAACGTGGTAGAAATACTGGGACTCAATAAACGATGCTCCAACTGACAAACGATCGAATTGGCCTCACTTCTCATGTTTTATAAATATCGAACATAGACGTATACTGCAACAGAGCAGATTCTCTATGTGTTTACCTTATCATTCAACGGAAATGCTCAATGGCACTTTATATCTGCGTAACGATCAATTAAATTTCCTACTGTCTATCACGTGCAATCGATTATCCAATTAGATACGTGGATATACCAGTTTCAATCAATTTTCTGATAGTTCAATTGCATACTGAAGAGTACGTACATGAAACCCGTTGAATGATGATGGTCCAATCCGTCAAGAATACCTCGAACTGTGCATGTGAATCTCCGATGGTTTCACCTAATCATTCCAAACGAATGGGAGAATATACAGAAGCCATATTCAACTTGGTGTATAACCACTGGAGATCATAATTTTCTCGTAACTCACCAGCATTCTTGGAGAAGCCATATAACTTGTGGTGATCAGACCAGCAAAGTCGATGTATATATATGTGAAGATTGAAGAGTTGTCAACAACTTCATAAAGTGTCTCATTCTCTAACGGTTATTGGAGAGTGCACTGTATAGACAATGTAAAATGTAATTCAGCTTTATACGAATCAGTTGTTTTCAAGAGGCAAAATTGATTGTACGTGTAATTGATCATCGAGTATCCTATTCATGAAGATTTTAATGGGGTAGTGAGGATGAATGGATGATTGTAATTGCATGTCAATTCTCATTCACTCCAATGCCCAACCGAGATTCAGGATTTGTCAACCATGTAAACGATGTTGAATTATATTAACAATCGAACTGCTTAAAATATTTCTATATGCAGGCGTAAAGTATTATCAGGTGAATCAATTTATTATTGCGAATCTATGTGACTCCACACAAAGACCCAGTGGATATAGTTCATCCATGTTGGAAGTTATTCTTGATATCAATCAGAGCGACTCTCATTTAGCACACAAACATACAATTGGAGTTCGTTACCTCGTTGAAAAAGTTACATTCAACTCGAATTCCTACAAGTTTAGTCAACTTACTTTCTCAAATGTTTAATGAAGTCGAAGGATCAGAAAAAAAAAAGGACAATATCAACAGCGACAACGAGTGTTGATATTATTTTGCTATGCAATTACAGCTGAAAGTTTACGATGGAATTTTCACTCTTCTCAATTGTCATGAATATGAAGCACTCATTGCTTTCGTTAGAATTTCTTGGTGGTATATCTGCAATTATCCGTTTGCCGACTTGATTCAACGAAATTGACGCTCAAGTTGTAGAATCACCCTGCAAACTAACCGAGGGCAACCTTAGTATGAGACGTACCATGTCCTTTGTCTTCACCAGCTTCGGCCAGAGAGACATACCTTCTTTGGAGTCCTCGAGCGCAATGGAACTCGCTTGAAGTTTCGTCCATTACAGCGAAATTCTGAATGTAGAGGCTACAACTTCAGAAAGCTAACTTGTGGTTTAAGTCTACCACGCATTTCCTCATGGTCTCTTATACTCAGCTCTAACACATTCTCATTTACATGCTTCGAAGCCAATCGAGCGTAGTATATACAATCTAGATTTCGCTCAACATCACAACATTGATTGGTGTATATATGTTCTCTATTCGGTTGGTACTGTTTGTACCGGTTAACCAACTCGTGATGTTAATGACTTCTGCTTGTTTGAATATTTCGAAATCACTATATTTATTGTCTGGCTTTCCATTGATTAAACTTCAATATCTAGGGAAATCCTGTTATACTCTGAACGTTGATGGGTTCTTGTTGTAAATACAAAATTATTGAGTCTCATATTGATCCAGAGTTCAACTGAAACGTATCATTTATCACAAGTATTGTGCAATTATTTGAACGAAACGGAATTTTTCATATTTAAATAATGGGAGTTCAGATCGTTGATATTGCAATCGGCAGTCTATTTCCGCTTGCATCAAATCACTAATTCATTCAGGATTTGATATTTCGAGTCGGTATTAAATGTGACATAGACATTCTTCAATTATAGACGATCGTCACAAGTCGACCCGAATGATTCGAGTGAATCGTTATGCAAAAATATTTCTGTAAACTATACAGCATGTTTGATAGCGTTCGTTCCATCGCAACAGATTCAACTTGATGTTCGTCAAGAGAATATGAAAGTAACTCAATCAGATGATACAGTCTACATTGATCCGGGTGAAAAAATATCTCTACAGACATTTCATATTGGCATTTGACATTTCATTCTCATCAAATAAGTCGAAGTTCCTCACAAATAAAACAAATCAATATTCTTGATATTATCTCTACTTTTATAACCAAACATACTGAATTTTTCGATGAAGTATATTGGTTCACCTGATTTGACAGTATCCAATAAAAATGTCCGCATGTCTACAACAATTCACCTAACCCCGCCTACTTATCCTTAGCAGAATCGTAAAGACAAAAAAAACGAAGACGACTCTGCTCACACCGAGTTTGTCGCAATATCGTACCCGAAGGACGAATCTGCAAAAGCTGCGGTCAGCATCTCCGTGAGAACGAGACTCGAGGGCAATGTATCAGAACAAGAAAATACTCGTCGAATCTCAACACGTTCTCACTTGTATTCATGCGCATTCTCATTAACGATATCTCCAATACTTGGCATCAGCAATTCAATTTTATGTTCAATTCATGTGGCATTCACATTGCACCAGTTTCCATAAAGTGTGTGAGATTGTTGCGTGTTTACAGCCGCAGTGAAATACGTTTCGTTGCAATTCACGTTATTCGTCAATTGACGCTCTATTTCATTGTCAATCGATGATTATATGAGATCCTCAATGAAATACGTATTCTCTCACTATTCATTGGTAATAAATTGCATTCACACGCGCACATATAAGTTCGACTTCTGGCTGGCGTATCTTCTGCTGCATTGGCTCGCATACAATTCTCAAGGGAATTTCACTTTGTCTGACCTCATTCATCTTCATTTATGCCAAGCGCATTAATTCCATCTTAGAATTTCATTGACCATCGTTGGAATTTTCGTCCTCAAACTCTAATCCATCCTTCATCGTTTTACCTTCATCATTTACGTGTCATTGACACACCCTGTCTCATATATCTCACCACCACTATTCCATCGTTCTTGATTAATTCTTGATAATTCTCAAGACCTGGCTAATTTTTTTTTCTCACTGTCCCATCTTATTGTTCTGATGGTTTTTCTCTCTGTCCCAGCTTTAGTACAGATGCGATGCTCGTGGCAATTGGTATAGCGGTGATAAAAATACGAGAGGACAATAAAGAAGAACAAAGATGGGAAAATAATGAAATTGAACTGAATCCATTGGTAGAAGAGAACAATGAATGGAATACGTGTACAAACTGGAATATAACTAAACATGAATATTTGGAATCGTTTGACGAATTATTTTATTTAACCTTATACCGTTTGTGCAAATTTGCTCTATTGCCAGAGTTTTGAGCCATTGGCACTCGTACTAGAAGTTCAACGAGGTGAAAAGTCATTGAACTCACAGGCCACGTCGTGGCCGGCCAATTTGGTCTATTCACTTGATTTCCCTGAGTGCCACAACGAGCGCTTCCAAACTATACTTCCACCCAAATATATATCGTGTAATAATGATTTAATTGATGAATCAAATTAATGTATAAAAGTACATTCTTGTTTCACATAATCGATAAACATTTGATTGACATAGAAAATTGGCAATACCAGTATGTACATTCCAATTACTTCATATTGGCTTAAGTGACACATCAATTGATATGAAACGGACAGCTCCCATTATCATGAATAATCACAAACAATAAATGTGTCAAAGTAGGAAAATGGAATGAATTCTTGTAAATCTGATAAAATAATGAAATCATAATTTTTCCACAGTTTTCGGAATCCTGATACGTGAACAGAAATTAATCCACGGCAGCCCCATCAACAAACCGACATTTACAACAAATCACTCAATGAAAGATAATCAATCAGATATTTGTCTTCAATCAGTTATCAAACTCATATTCTATCGACTGATTTGATATACAGAGTGTAAAGTGATAAATATATATCATATTCATCAAATCCACCTATCTGATAAATCAGCATTGTCAATACGAGTGGGCAAAGCGAAATACCGGTTGAAAGCCGGTCGTGGTGGCGGTGTAAATTTATTGACGAAATGAGGCTCATGCAAAGGTTAGCGATCAGCGGACTATTGTCCATTATGCTGATCGTATTGCTCACTGGAACATTTCTTACTCGTCGAGATTTGGTAACGAGTGTTGTCGATCGAGGCATTGGACCTGAGGAACGTGTAGAGCAAGTCAATCCAGCGTGGGTACAAGACAATCTATTGACCAATCAGGATCACCAAGGGAATGATATTAAGGATCGACGCCCAGTAGTTAATGTTAGGCACAGACCAGCAATCTATTTCGAGGAATCGTCAGTGATTGCGACTGATCTGGCTTCGGGACCCGGTGAATACATTATCGGGTCTCCAAATCCACCATTGGACGATATCACCAATCAACGACGAGAGAAAGTTAAAGAGGTACTGTACGGTTAATTAATTTTTAATACTAATAATGCACGCTTGTGAAATCCTGTAATTCACCTGGAATTCAATGGTTTGATCAATAATCAGAGGTAAGTGGAAATTTCTTATGAATATAAATCTTTGATCATCTTTGATCAACTTCAAACCATATCACAATTCATGAGATTGTGTTAACGAACTTCATACTCATCAAATCTATCCCAGGAAAGCTCCCATCGACACTGCAGAAATTAATTAACATTCAAAATTAACTATTAATTCAACATCTATTCCAAGCGTCGGTTAGATGAACAATAACGTCTAGACGGGATTCATAATTGCAACTGGAATGTCAGGCAGTTTCTGTGATGCCACACTCGGAAGGATTCCTATGAACATAATCGCAATTACCAACATCCACGAACATACCTCTTGTCAATACAAGTCATCACCATCTGCGTGTGTACGATATATATTGAAACTCAATGAAATGGAAAATGAAAAAAAAGAGAATGTATGAGAGCACAATTGCAAACAATTCATGCGTTGGATCTTTGGGCAACCAGTCAATCGACTAAATTCCCAAATGAATATTGGGAAATGATCAACCGTGTCTGAATGTACGATGGTTTCATACAGTATGAGTATTATCCACTACTCATTATGGAATGCAAAAGCAGAGAGAATCGTTCATCAGTCCGGAAATACAATCGATCGTTGTGAATATTCGCGCACTCGAGTAACTTCGGTAAACCGGAAAACGAAATGAACCGCCTGAGAGAATCGAGCTTCCCTTGTATCCACCTACTCACTTCGCTTCTCTCTTTCTCATCGTATTCAACCAAATGCAATTAGCAATCATGATGAAGCTGCTTGATATTACGTCTATCAGTAGCCCTCGGGACAATTAACAAACGGTCTTGGTATCCAGCAGAGTTGCTTGGCATAGCAGTTTTAGATGAATGTTTCACAGTTTGCTCACACTTCTCTCCTTACAATATCGATCTCCCTCTCCTTTTTCTACTTCTTCATTCTCTCCTGTATGGAGTATCTCATTTCTCGCGTCTACATTTTTCTCACTGGTACACTCGGATTACTTCGAAACGTTTTTTCACCATTGCACGTGGAATATTTCGCTCTTTATCACCATTCACAGTGGTTATATCCCGACAGTACAGTCTCATTGTCTGTCACTCGGTGGAGATGTTGGTACAATGGGAAATAGACTTGTTGGTGAATGAGAAGACGAAAGGGTTGACGGAATAGGAGTATATGGTGAGCCACATTTCTCATAATGAGGCGCTAGTTAAGGGCGGAGCGTAAGAGAAGAATGAGAATGCGTTGATGGTGGAGCACTTTGAGTCAGAATTTCACGTTGTGTTATATAACCAATGGATTGTGTTGGTAGTCTGAGTGAAATAGAAATATCGAAGGTGGCGCAAAGCCTTTCAAGCTGAGCTCACGGAACAGATCCATCGCATCAGGCTGAATGGAACAGTCAGATGTGGTAGTGAAGCTAATGCCAGTAGCTCTATGTCGCTTGAGCAAAGATTAATTCACGCTATTAACCCGAACTCTAATACAATGCCAACGCCGCTTCACCTCTCACAATGATAAACAAAGACGTCATTATATCATGATATATATACGGTAGACGTTAAATAGACGAGACAGCATTGGGATAAAGCACAGGAAACAGAACATAATGTTGGAAGGTGATGACTACACGCGTGTACCAGATACCTTCCCTTGGGATACCTCTGGTTATACCATTGATGGTTATCTTGGTGAAGAAGGGCAATTGATTGAATTAACAATGATATGAATATCTGCTACTGAAATGTGGTTATCATTATTCACAAGTTTCTGACGATGCCTTCTCCACAGTGATGAGACGTTTTACAGTAACATGTTGAAAAACTTTGTGGTATTATGGGGACTAAGAATGTTGGATGTGATTCTCTGTTCCTTTTGTCCTTTCACATCTCCATCGGAAAATATAATCAACGTTGGAAAAAAAGTTGGATGATAAATAACCGTGTGCACCTATAAATGCGAGACGAAGACAACAGTGAACGCGGCGGTTAAGTGACTCAGCATCAATGACTTTTTGCTCTTTGCGCGCAACTTTGATGTAGATGTTTCTTTTTTTTTAATTTTTTCTTGCGAGCGCGGGAAAAAGTTCATGGATTATATTATAAAGCCCTGCATAGTTGGTGAGACCTTTGAAATTTATCAAATTATTGCATTTTTTTGTCGATTAAATTTTATAAGCTACTGGGGAATATAAAATAAGAATTCCCTTCGTTTTTTTTCTTCTTCATCTTCTTCTTCTTCACCTTTATTTTATGACATTAATGAGTTTCTTGGCACGAAGATGAATATAATCGGACGTATTTCACCGTGAAGATAAGTGTCCGTGTATATATCTATAAGCCAGACTGAATATAGCATTATCCAAGATTTTTTTCTCCTTGTTTTTGGAAAGTGGCACGTGTCCATCGTCCGTCGTGTAGATCTATGTGAATGAGTTGAGTGAGACAGCAGAGAGGAAAACCAAAAGCAATTTTACGCTAAGCGAACAAGAAAAATTGGTAGTAAAATCGCACTCGCCCGTCTGCTTTCCTATTAGCGTCGTCGGCCTCCGTGAGTCGTGGATAATGAGATGAGCTTTTCTCGGATGAGAGGATGAATGCAGATAGAGGAAGAACGGAACAGAAGTGATGAGACGACGATGGTAGATGAATTTATATATATGCGAAAGAAAAAGAGACAGATACAAAGAGGGAGAAAGCGTAGAAACACAATCACTTTAGTTCTTTACTCAATTTTTTTTTTCAACCTCACTGCATTTTTTTCCCCATTAATTTTTTTTTCACCTTATATTCCAATCGATAGTCGGAGTTTCTGGTGAAGAATCTCTTCCTGTTGAATTAATTATTCTCCAAGGTGGGACGTGAGAAAAAACGTCAACAAAGATGCAGGACTATCTTTAACATTTTTTTTTACTCCGACTTTTCTTTTATTTTCCTCACAAAGAAAATCGAAGAGAGTAAAAACTTTGATACTTGGAGAAAATTCATTTCCGCAATTCCAAGGATTCTTTCATACCGTTTCAATACAAACTTATTTGTCAATTAGTTTTTTATTTTTATTTCATTCATCGATGTATATCACATGGTAACTTGTTGGTATATCCAATACAAAACGAGCAGCTAATGGTTCAATCCTAACATGGACACTAACCAGATTAAACCAATGAATGTTGCCATGTGTATATGTAGACATGAATTCAACCTCTCGTAAACTGATGTTTGATGCGCGCGCGTACACATTTTATGTATACATTTATAAACATGTATATCCATTTACCACACAATTTCTCTGAACAAATTAACTGCAATTACATAGCTAATGACGTGTATCAGGAAAGAGGAAAAATTGTGATGGAGAAATGTCAGTATTGCGAATGAAAAGGTAACGCAATACTCCACTGATGATGGTTGATTCGCTACTTTTTGTTACAATTCACCATTGCCATTTATGTGACATTTATTTTTCAACATATAATTCATCGGTGGGTTCCACAGCTCAAACAAGAAACATGTTCTTCATCGTTCTTTTTATCCCTCACCCTGCCCATTATATCCCTCTTGTGTATCTGTTGGTGTGTATGTGCTTACCTCTTGCGCATTCTTCCATTCAACGGTGGACAAAAACTCAACAATTATCACCGTGTGTACGTGATGCGGTTGCTCAAATAACTACGTAATAAGCCTATATACATATAATATAGGAGTTGTCCATGTACGAAAACAGAAATGGACAATTTTCGTGGTATCTACTTGAAAATTGTTCGCCGACTTTCACAAATATTCACATAGTTTATGCAGGATAAATGTTCATACAAACATTTGTATGTATATATATTTAGGTGGAAGTTGTTGAAGATAAAACGTTGGTTGAATTCAAAATGTATTTTGCCACGTGAATTTTCATTAAAATGTAGTCATGTTGGACTGTGTTTGGTAAAATGTATATATGTGTGGTGAAGATATGACAAATAGATAGAGCGTTTTCACGATCTCTCTTTCCTCAACGAGTAAGAGCAAGAATTTAATCATCTTGAAAAGTTCCATATACCGAGATGAAAACTCACTGATTCTCTCTGTAGTGAAATTCTTAAATTTCAACGCTCTCAAAATTAAAAATTCTCTCACTTCTACTATACTACAACCAATCTACACATTTAGTTTTATGCATGTTTCGAATATTGCAGGAATGAATTAATGAAACAGGTTGATGTGAATGGTGATGAAAATATGGAAGATAAAAATGTAAAATAGTTTGTAAAAATGAATATTTTTAATTTTTAATATAAAAATATCCTGTCAAATATGATGGAGTGTGATATTATTCTCTGAGTGAAAAATATATTACATTCACACTATTTTACTAATTAGTTTTTTGTATGTTAATGTTCTCAGATGATGAAACATGGATGGGACAACTATGTGAGATTTGCCTGGGGTAAAAATGAACTCAGGCCAATTTCAAAGCGAGGACATAGCGCAAGTATTTTTGGTACAGCCACAATGGGCGCAACAATTGTTGATGGACTTGACACACTTTTTATTATGGGGCTTCACGATGAATACAAACAGGGACGCAATTGGATTGCAGAAAATCTTGAATTTGATATCGTAAGTTTTCAATTTATTCAATTTAATATTGAAAATTATTTGTACAATAAATTCTAAATGATTATTGCCAGCACATGTACAATTATTACTGGTTAAAACATTCGATGAATTAAATTTGCAAATTATATGAATCAATATTTAGAATTTATTTGTGGGGGTGCCCGCGGTGCATTTATACGCTTCATACTGAATTTATAATGCGCGAAATTCTCTCACATATAGCAGCAAAATTTTGCATCGCAGAAAATATGAAAATCCTCTCCCCCCACCTCATTGTATATACGTGCATATATGCTCACTTCCTCATCTGTTTCCTCTCACGATCGTGCCAAACTTGTGCCCGCACTTTATCCGTATAGTTGGTAACACTGCCCGCGGCATTAAGGCGGATTTCCAAGCGGATAACTTCTTGTAATTAAGGTGAAAATAGTCAGAATGTTGCATGTTGTACATCTCACAAGCTATACAAACATTTATTTATTGATGAAACTGGATCCAAGATCAAATATACATTGTTAGGTAAAATCAATTTACTAGGTGACATTTATCCTTATTATTTTAGTTTGAAACAATATTATTGCAACGCCATTTGAATTGTTAATTTCATACCTCGTTTAAATGTAGAAGGCAACCCCATTATCATGGATTGTTATGTGTCAGCAGCATTCCAAATAACATCCACTCACAAATTATTTCTATTCTAACGATCTCACCAAGCATTGAAACTATCGAGTTAATTACACAATCATCAATTTATTGAAGCAGAATTATAGAAATTATTTCTGTTAATAGAACGATAAGTTATCACTCAGTCTCCAATTTCAATCACATCTTGAAAATCAATTGAGAAAATGATGAAACATTATCCACAAATAATTTGTCTCATTATGTCAGATTTCATTTCTTCTCTCCTAGTACGAGAAGCAACTTTGGGAATTATTTCTCAATTAGTTTGATTGCAGTATCAGGTTTTTTTTCTCTCAACCACACAATGAGAGCGAAATAACTATGGGAGAACTCAAAATCCTCTTACGTAAACTCCTTTCACAGTTTATATAAATAGATGTGGGATATGAAATACCTGTATGTGTGTTCATATATACAATATCTTTTTGCACTCCAGTTTGACAGCATTGAGGATAAAGCGAAGGATTGGTGGTGGTGGTGGTGGCGGTATCGATGTCATGAAAGTTTCGTTATCACAATTCACAAGTGGAAAGTCCACAAACTTATAATCGGATTTTCTCTCAAACATTTTCTATATATGCACTTTATCAACATTTTAACGCTCTCTCGACATCTTGATTACTTCCATAATATTTCTATACGTATGTATTATTGCTATCATAACTTTTCGTATATGAATGTGTAATGATATTGAAAATTTGTAATTTCACTCATATTGAACAGAAGGAGAATTGAAATAGGACAGAATCGATACAGAATTAAAACGAGTGCAAGTTTGATACAGAAATCCATGCAATCACGAAACTCAATGATTCAAAGAAAAAGAAAAAAAAAACAAAATGAAAATTACTTGTTTTCAACTTGATTGAATACAATTGATGGCAAGAAGTGAATTTACGTCAAGCAGAAGAGGTTTATAACTCGCTTTCGGCGCATCCATCCGCAAATTTGTTCTGACCACGGCATTTTCGTAATTTTAGACCTCGCTACATTGCAAATCAACTGTGAACGTGTACACAACCACAGTCATTATGATTCGTTACAATACGTTTTTTTCTTCCAAATGAAATGAAAATACAACTTTTTTCCTTCATTACATGTAGAAATAAAAAAAAAATCGATATAAACACTCTGCAACTTTTTACTTCAGGTAATTCCCAAGCGTTTGAACTTCAGCAAATTTTTGACTCTCATTTCGATTGTAATTCATTCTGCTCCATTTGTTCTTTCTCAGATCTATTCCCAATTGGTTAACTGGAACACTAATATGTGCACGACTGCATTGCGAACAATAGTTTTCATATTATAAATTCATGAATGAAAGTACTGTTCAAGTAAAGCCAATGAACTCGAATCCAAAACGATTTATGTGACTCAGGTCAGTCATTGGGCAATTGACCCGGTGGAATTTTTTGTCGGGGCTGTCAATACATTCACAGGTTTTGCTCTTTGTGCTTTCCATCAGATATGTTCATGCATAGAATAAACGTGAATGTAAGGATCGGTAAACTGTATTTATGTATGTTGAATGATAGATAAAATTTGCTGAATCTAGAGAGTTTTTTTACCGCATCACGCGAGTTCGTTGCTTCTAGGAAACCTCGAAATAACTCACACGATATCTCTACATTCAATATACTTACACCACTACAAACACATAAAATGCAATAACTATACATATAAACGATTAATAGCCATCGTTAAAATCATATGGATGATACTCACAGATATTACTAAAAATATATAGACATGAAACCACTTTATAACTCTTTCACGTATTCAACATTCTGAATGGGTATTTTTCTCATTGAAAAGCTTCAAAAATATATAAAATTTATGAATTTCATTTTCATACGTGCAAAGAGATGAAACTGGTATCTCTTTTATTTTTTCATGCATATTTCATTTATGGAAGACTATGTGAAAGAAATTTTAATATAAATGCGGCTAAATTCGGATCTGAAATGAGTTCAAGCGAATATACGTTGGTGATAGAATGACAATTTCATTAACTGTATTGATATGAAACAGAGAATAAAGGAGAATGTGCTTTTTAAGTATTAATAAACCCACGAATACTATCGAGATTTAATTTTTTCTTCTGGAAATACATGTCGTTCAGTAAATAAACTAAATCGTGTATATACACATGGATGAACAATGGTTTGGTAGAGAAGTATAGACGCGTCGTATGGTATAACACATCCTGAATAAATATGTACTCTCATGATGCTTCTCATAAAATATACATGCATACACACATACACACACACATAGTTATGATACATAGCGTCTTCACCATTGTTGCGCAGCAGCCAAACTCAAACTTGCAATAACTATGCGAGGCTTCCTGCGGCAAAATTCCAAACTCATGTTGATGAATTCACGTTGAGTTTCTCACGCGCGGGGGCGGTCCACATTCTCCACGTTTTTTTACCCCCCCATTTATGTGAAGATCCAACTACCTGTATGTATACCTGTATCCTTCACCATCATCCATTAAATCCTTTTTTATCAGACTGGTCAAACAATTTTAGAAGAGGTTTTCAACTTTTGTTTACATTCCTGAAAAAATAAAACAAAAAATAGAGATTCAAAAACGATGAACAGGACTTGAGAAATGATAACAAGAACACAACTTGAATGTTTTGATTGTTGATTTTTCTTTTGGTTTTTCTCTCATTTTTATGCTCACAAGCTTTTTGTTAATTGAAAATGGTGTGATTGCTTTGTGTTTTGAGAGACTATGAACGAAATGAGGTGATTAAACATGAAATAGATTTGATAAGCGTGTTGTGATGTAAGAAACTGTAGATAAATGAAATGTGATTGAACATTGAAAGTCAAATACGTTTATGGGTCATGTACCTTTGACAAAGTAGTACATTCAGGTCGGTATCCAATAGATTGATCTTGTACATCATTTTAATTTCATTGAAAGTTCACACAGCGTTCACCATCAACTTTTTATAGCTGCACCTAACTCCACAATGAAGAAATCTCAAGGCAATTTTTATCCATCACGGGTAATGGAATATTCTTAATCAAAACACTATTTTCGTATTTACCTCCCTTTTTTGAGGTCAAACTGTGCGAGAAATTTTTCACGACAATAAAAATAACTGAAACGATTCTAAATTGAATAAAAAAAACTATTTTTCTGCTATTGCACAACTTTTGCATATTCAACCATTGAATTGAGAGAAATAAAAATCAAACTCCCATTGTTGAAATATTTTTATCGCCGAAATTTATTTATTCACTCAATACGGTCATGTTAAAATTCACGAATACGATAAAACAAAAGAGAAAAAAAATGGTAATAAATTGTTTGCGAAAACAGTTAAATGTTGAATCGCGACACCTATACTTTTCGTTAAGATGGAAGCCACAGTAAATTGTGATTCAGTCTACCGACAAGAAGACAGCTAGTGAGAAATATCCATTCGCGTAGCTTTGACGTCAACACCCGCGTGCTACTATGGATAAATATATATACGAGGGTAGCGTTATCTAAAGCATGACTGTAATGTCTTTATTCTTCGACTCCTGTTATTCCCCTTTTACTCCATCCTCTTATTTGCCACTCCACCAAGCTTCTATACCTCACTCATTCTACTCTCTTTCACCCACTCGTTCACTCGTTCACACTCTTGACTTTCACTTAGATGCATTATCGCGTGCGCACAACTGTATTACAAGACAAAACTCAAACGCGAACGTTCATACAAACGACAACACGAAAACGAAACTGACGACGATGTGACAGCCGAGTTTAAACTCACAGCAATCAACTTATAATTCACTTGGAAAAATGGACTATAAGAACGTAAAAGAAAACGCAGAAAATGTACACAGCGATGTTTCTTCCTTTGCTTAAGCTTCACCTGTTTTGACGTGGAAATCGATTTTATTCATCAATTATTATAATTTAAGGAGTGTGGAACTGAGCAAGATCGATCTCACAGTGTGCGAAAAGGTGAAATCTACAGTGGGAGAAATAAAAAAAATTCAAATCTCCTAACGTTGAGGAACTCTTGGGTACAACTGAAACCCGTTGACCAAGAAAAACCCATTCCTCATTTTTCATTCACTAATTTTATATTTCATTCTATTCATTCCCTGCCTTCCCTTGTTTTTCTTCTCATTCATTTCTAATGTTTCAGTTTTTTTTTTCCAAGTATAATTTTGTAATATATAAAAATTTTTTCGTTTTTATTACTCGTCTTCTCAACTGACTTTTGTTCCGTGTGTTTTCTTTTCTCGTATACGATCTTTATTGTGGATTTCAAAAGCCAACGTTATACATAGGCGCTGAGAATGAGAAAGAGGAAAGGGGAACAGAAGTGGGGTGAATGAAACAAAAAAAAAGAGGAATTGCGCCAGTGAAACTAAAATAAAAGTTGGTATAAAGGGGTTAAAGAAAGAAATGGAGAAAGAGACATGCGGTCTTTCTTTCTGGTTATGGTGCCTTAAGATATCCACACCAACTTCCAAAGCATGTTTGTTCTTGTTCTTCCCAACATTTTTCTCCATCTCATTCTCTTTCCCGTTTCATTTCCTCACCTCAACTCTTTCACCCCAAAAGCCTTTGCAACACGCTATTATTGCACTCTCGTTATTGCACCGCGATGTAATTTCGCCAGTGAGGTATATATAAAAGCCAACTTCAACCCCTCTTGTAAGCCCCCAACGTATAATCCCGCACTCTTTTTCTCTTCGCCACACTTCGCTAGCGTACATTTCCCAACCCCTATTTGCAAAAGAAACAAAATAAAATAGAAAAAAAAGGGGGTGGAAAGGTCCTTTTGGCACATTTCCAAAGCCAACTGCTTCCCAATATTATATATCCTCTTGTTTGAAAAATGCAATGCAATGGGAAAATGAAATAAATTGAATTTTAACAAAATACTTTGTAACTGTGTAATGTTCAACAATCATTTCTATCCAACCCGGATCAACTCCTATTTTCTATTCATTGTCTCGAATTTTCCATATTCATCATTGTTTGTGAAAATTGCTTGAATACTCCATTAGCATAATATTCATCCAACTATTCTATATAACAGAGAGAGTAACAATAATATCCAACAAAATTTTGAAAACCCTTCAACCCAGATTTATCCCAAAATTAAATTATCTCTAGTACATTAATTCGTTCAATCACTAACAACAAAACATTCAAATATCGATACAAAAAAATTCATATTTGTGAATTTTTATTTTATATCCAGAATGTGATATTGAGTTGATTGAAAAAATATACAAGCTGTGTTATAAAACGTTAAAAGACAATCAACAACTGTAAACAAATGTATGAATGTTTAAATAATTTTCAATTGTTAAAACTTTCCTCAATATTTGTCATAGTTCAAACTTCTATTCACGATAAATATTACTCGAACTTCCATTTTCGAGACTTTATTCTTTTCCAGATCCATATTAACTTCACTACTTTACTATTCACCCGCACAACCCCTACAATCATTACTACCACCATCAGCAGCACCAGCTCTACCACTTCTTTTCACTACCTGCACGTTCCACCGCTCTTCAACCCATTGCCCTTCTCTTTACCCAGCGTCCCCAAGCGAATATCAATGGCTGACATGATATATGACGTTTTCATTAAAACTTACCGGGGGTGCGTTATTAGCTGCACGGAAAAGCCGCATGAAAGTGGAGAACGAGGATATACATATATGTATGTAGATATATATTTGTAAGAAAAGACTGAGTGAGTGAGTGGAAAAGTACGAGAAAACGATGGTGTTGGCTCGAGCGAGTTTAAAGATGGTGGGATGAGACATAAGAGGTGAACGAGCAATGGTATATATGTTTAAACTGTTTAAAGGAAAAGGAATAAGGTAAAAGAATAAGTAGAAGGTGAAGAGCGATGGTTGGCTTGTCAGGATTAACGTTTTCTTTAACGACCAAAGGCACCTCCTTCTTTACGTTACTCTTCACCCTAACGTTTTCTCTCTTATTTATTCTTTGTCTTTTTCTCACTTTCTCCCCCTCTTGGCCATGCATTACCACGATAATTCCCATGCACATCTCACCCCCGACCTGATTATTTTATCTTGCTTTACTCTACTCAATTCTTTCACCTTATCCAATTTCTATACGTTTTATTCTCTCACAATGTTTTGTTTATGTTCAATTGGTTGAATATCTGTTAGGTATATATGAGGTTACGTATGTGATTAATCTTTTGACTTGAACTTTACTTTCGCATTGAACAATTCACAATTGTTTTCACGATGGGGATTTTATTCCATTTATTTTTATACGTGAAGTACTCTCGACATTCGCTTCACTATGGAATTCGAAATTGTTATAAGAAGTGGGTCGTCCATTGAAGATTTCATCTTTCGATATTGAATTTGATCTGTGTGAAATTGAGCAAGAGACAATTTCATTTGGCATGAGAATCATTCTTGATGAATAATTAAATAAAGTTAAATTGAAATTAAATTTGAATATCTACCTCGACAGTATTTGATTGGATGAAGAAAAGGTTGGAAGTTCGTGTTTTATGAATCACGCAATTCTTTCGAAAGTTTGCAGAATTATTCATTATTATCGTTGTCTTTGCTAGTTAATGAACAATTACATTAAATAAATTTCCATCAGGGGGAATGGAATGTTTGTGATATTAAATTTTGCATGAATTTTAACAGCGAATACGAAAATACTCATTGATTTACAATTATTCATAGATCCAATTTAAGATATCGAAAATTGCCAAGAAAGTACTGAAATAAACTGCAAGAATTTACACGTAAATGAATAAAATGTGAGTCTATAGTTTGTTATATTTATCTGAGAGAAGGAAAAAAATTGTGCACAGAATGGGACACAAATTTATCTCTATCTATTATTTTTCTAATCTTAATTAATTCGGAAGAAAATGTCACCGATGGTTGATCCAAATGAGGCAATATGGCTTATCTTGATCCCACCAGTTCTTCGCCATCTATTTCCTTTTTTCACTATACACACAGACATATACATACGTATATATATATTAGATTCATACTTAGATTCGCCCTGAGCCTTTTCTCACGCTCCCAACTCTACTTTTTCTTTTCCACAATTTTTTTGGTTTGATTGGAGTCTCTAGGGATATTCCGTTTCTACTTTTTTTTTCTTCTTATACATCCTTGATCCCTTTTTCGATTTCATTCTCTATATATTTATCTATCTATCTATCTTTCTATCAGTCTATCTATCTTTATTCACTTGACTCATCCTGTCTCTTGAATTTTTCGTCGTTCAGGTCATTGACTGGCAGTATTAGAATAAATTGCTGCCATTATAACAGGTGAAGCTGGTCATATTTCGCAATTTCCTCTCAACGGATGCGTATGGACCTATAGCAAGAGAGATGACGCCCTGATTGCTCTCACTATTTATGACCATGATACGCACATCCCATTGCGTTATGGAGTTTCGCGTTTTCACCCTCATGTTTGTATATAGACAGTAACTTGGTATGTGCACACACGTGTTATTCCAACTCTTCTGTTGATTTTACTGTTTGTGTCGTATTTATTTGCACTGTCCATTTTTGCGTTCACCAGAAAAGTATTTTATTGCTACGAGTTATTTTTAACTATTTACCGCATTGGTAGATAAACAAAATTTTCTATTTTTATTTTCTGAACAAAAAATATTCTACACAATTTCATTGATGCTGTCTCTGTTCACACACCATTTTGTAATATTAAATCACATTTAAAAACTCGATGTGAAACGAGGTGAATCTCTGACGAAAATTCAATTATGTAATGAAGAAAAAAATGAAGGAGTGAAAAACAACTCTAAAATTCACGAGAAATATTTTATTAACAATTCCCTAATTAAATTATGATTTCATCTGCAAATTTAGAACACACCACTTTCAAATTTAATTATCAATTCAATCGTAAGCGAATGTATTGATCATAAGTTACGATTATTACGTGCAACCGATAATAATCCTATTTATAATTCAATATATAAATTGTGAATATTTATTTACACATTTATTTTTGAAAATACATCTCTACAAAATGGAATACATCTCCATTACTTATATTTAATTAGCGTGAATGATAATTGTAGTGTCTAAAAAAATTGGTGCATATATTAAACGGGTGAAATAAACATGTAATATCTATATCACCATGGGGAGTAAGAGAAGTAAAAGGGATATTGAATATCCAACGGTGCACTAATAACTATGAGCTTACACTTTTAACCGGAGTGCACCATTAGGGCGAGTCACAGGAGCCACAGACGGCTCACCTCGTGTATAAACCGTAAACTCTATACCTTCCCTTTTCCATATATACGCAGATGTGTGTGAACATATCCATAATATGTACTTATGCACATAACGTCGCTGGTGGAAAAGGTATTTAACTCTTTTGGCTGGCCTCAGTTGCGCCTGAAGAATTATTCTCGCAATGGTGTAATATCTTGCTGGTTTTATATTTGAAGATTTTCATATACTAATGTGAAACTATATTTGAGTGCGTGTGGAAAAAACAATTATTATTAATATGGAGAAGATGTTAATCATTTATTTTTTTCCTAGTGCTGTGTAATTTATGGTAGTGTAATTAATATCACATCATTAAATTGAGTTTTTTTCCCTCTTACTGAATTAAATTTCATTTTTTTTGTATTTTATAACCAATTAGAAAATGGTAATTTGAATCGTGTGAAGGTTCATCACAATTTAATCTAAGCTCAATTGGATTTATCACAAAAGACAATTCGTACTATCAATATTAAAGTCAGGAATATATTTATCCAAAATGTGAACTATAAATATTTTTATCTACATCAAAAACTTATGATTACTTCGTAGTTGAAAAGAATTTCAAGTTGTTAATGTAAAAATTGTCATTTGGAATTATTAAATAATTATTTATCGAATATTTGTGTGTTGATTATAGACCATAGAAAATTTTGGTATAAAAATAAACCTAGTGAAATCTCTCCAACAATTGACGAATTGACAAAAAAATTATTTCTAATTATGATCACTAATTTTATCAACAATGATTATTGTAACGTAATGCACGACGTTTTATTTTCTTCACTTTCGGCCTCTGGTCTGCAAAAAACGCCTATTTTTCTTTCTTTACATTCGTGCCAACCCTTCAATGTGCACACAGTAAATAAAAATAGGGAAAAAAAAACACTATTGTAGATGTATATATAGGCATGAAATATATGCACACAGACATGCATACATAGGACGAATGTTTTGACAGACCGCGCCTTCGAAAAATATTTGCTGGTACCTCTTGGAACAAGGGGCGTTGAGAAACAAAGGGTGTTGCAGAAAATTGCGGGTGAAGGTTTATAACGACGCTGCTGGCGTCAACCGTAGCCGTTCATCATTTCACAATGTGCAATTCTCATTTGACATTCTTAGAAAGTGGAAACAATTAAGAAAAAAAAATATTTAAACATTTTTCTCTGTTGGTGTTTTATTTTTTTGCAATTTTTGATAAAAATATGAAGGCGTGATTGTTGAAGATAAGAATTGTCGATTGAATGAATAAATATTGAACAATTTTATTTCCAGAATACTGAAGTATCTGTCTTTGAGACGAATATCCGGTTCTTGGGCGGTCTCTTAGCTTGCTATGCACTCACTGGTGACGTGATGTTTCGCGACAAGGCACTTCAAGTTGGCAAACGTTTGCTCCCGGCTTTCAATACTACAACGGGGATTCCACACTCTTTGATTAATCTTCATACTGGGGTGAGTTTTTATTGTTACAAAAAATGAATATTTGTGAAATATTTTTATTATGATGAATATTCACATCGAACTGAGTTTTATGAGTTCTTTTTCATCTACAAACTAATTTATAATAATTATTGGAACAATAAAGTAGATATTAGCGTTCATTCTGCTGCTTAACTCTTCAATTATTCCCATAGAATTATTTCAATTCGTTTGGTAATTAATGAAGAATTTAATCATTAGATGTGGTCGCGCAACAAGATGAAATATCTTTTTGTAATTCAATTGGAATAAATTTTTTTCCCACATTGCTATCGACGCAGCATCCAATTATTCAGCCATTCAAATATTTCATTGTCACCATTTTTATGAAATCAGATCTGTGGTAACTGAAAAAATAAAGCTCATGTTGAATACGAACATTGGAGAATGAGCAATACGAAGTAGAATAAACTGGATATCACAAAGACGATGGAACATTCAATTGGAGAGGAAAAAAATTGAGAATTATGTCTGATTCATTTCATCGCTGTCGGAAATTTATTGCCGACTACTTAATTAGTTGAATAGAATATGAAACGATCATGCTCACTTTCCATCCACCCCTTCAAACTTCTTCATTTTCTCTCTAGACTTTTCTCTATCGTTTCAATCTCATTAACCACGCAATATTGAAATCCTTCACTCAAATTATCCGACAATACGAGAACTTGATCCTAATTCAACCACGAACAATCGTATAAATTCAAGAACTGTCATCTCAATCAATAAATGCTATTAACTTTCTTTATTGTTTATCATACAGTCATTTTGTTCGTTCTCATTCGACAGGCAAGCAAAAATTTCGGTTGGGCCAATGGTGGTTACAGTATTCTCTCCGAAATCGGTACACTTCATCTTGAATTTTCATATCTGAGTGACATAACTGGCCATGAAATATTCAAAAAAAAAGTGATGCACGTGAGAGAGGTGTTGAAGAAAATGGAGAAGCCAAATGGCCTATACCCAAACTATATTCATCCACAAACTGGCAAGTGGGGACAACGTGAGTATTGACAAAGTTTTTTCTATTATTCATTTTTCATTCCCATTTACCTCCACATATTCACACGAATTGTCTCATGGTATTTTCACATCAATTGATTTCTCTCTCTCTTTCTATTTCATTCTTTATTATTATGTGTCACTTTGAATGTCATCCGCAATATCCCAGCGAGAGGAGAAAATCTGACAAGATAAATTCGTAGTGGAAAAATTGGTAAAATATTTATTATTTTCATGTGAAACGAGGTAGCAAACTTTCTTGTCCCTTAATTTGTAATTAAATGATGATATTTTTTCCGTTTGTCATTTTTATTTTTGAATTCAAAGTGGCCAAAATGTGCTAATAATGCGTTATATCGATATGATAATAAATCATAATCGCGTCGCCTTTATACCTCTCACCAGATATTATACATAAATAAATATCATCAACCTCGTTATTACTGTAATTTCATTCAATAAATCACCGTCAAAATTTTAGGAACCAAATAGATTTTTAATTCGCATATCGAAACGATCAGGTCCGAGATATGATCAATTACTACAAAGTTAAACAGCTCTTCAGTGCAAAGTATGCACAGACGCATACTGATCTTATTCATTTTGTAATCATCTCTTTTTATTTTTTCATCGACTCACGCCCGATCGACAATCACTGTATCTTCACCATCGAACACACCAACCCTTTGGGCAATTTAAGAATTATTTTTCCACTCTAATGTGTAACATCTATCATGATAATCACACGGTTATTCAAAGCAACGATATGTGTCTGCATGACATATATATTTCTTATTTTGAAGTTCATTGTTGAGAATTAAAATTCTGACAAAAAGAAATATAAAAAAAAATTTGTTATGCAGATAATTTATGACGATTTACCAATTACTCCTTCTCTATTGATTATTTCAACAGATCATATGTCTCTGGGTGCACTCGGTGACAGTTTCTACGAATATTTATTGAAAGCGTGGATACAATCTGGGAAAGAAGACACTGAAGCACGTGAAATGTATGATGAAGCAATTGAAGCAGTTGTAACTCGAATGGTGAAAACATCTAAAGCAGGATTAATGTACATATCTGATATTAAATATGACCATATCGAAAATAAAATGGGTCATCTTGCTTGTTTTGCAGGTGAGTACAATAAAATATTTTCAAATAATGTAAAAAAAATCGAGAGGATGAAGATTTTTATAATGAAGTGCACTTGAAAAAAATTCCATTCGCACTTTTTATTTCTATAAAAGGTCCAATTAAAATTCATGTCAATTATATATTGTCGACCCGCTGTGATGGGGATATTCATGAATATTATTTCTGATCCAGCAACTATTTTTGGGTATTCGAAACAAAAATTGAATTCATCCAATATTAATTTCACCAGACACTCAACTTTTTTCACACGTTGAATATTTTATTTTGGTCGTACATAAACTATGTTTGGACATTTTTGTACCGAGTGAAAATAGATCATTGACTTGCGTGAGAAATAAAAAAAGAGTTTCCGTCATCAAAAAATTCCAGTTTGCAGAGTTTTTTATTGTCCTCTTGGAACAAAAAATATATAAATACAAATGTGTGAATTAAATTCCATTTTTTCATGTGGAGAATTCGAATTATTTTGCTCGGGAAAAAACTAGAATTTTATTCTTCACAGCTCCAATGTGAATACATTCAGTTGATCACATATGTACAGGACGAAACAAATAAAATTACGGAATAAACAGTAAAAATAATATCACGCTGTATTTTCTCAAATCGACAAAATGAACATAGCCTCGATACGTGTAGATGCGTATGTGCGTGTATAGTGTGAATGTAAAACGAATTCACACGTTGACAATCCAAAAATAAATAGCCAACGAATCGAATCCTCAGAGGAGACGACACAACGTCTTTGTCCTCCTTTATTTTACTCTCCATGCCTCTTTATTCCTTCTTTTCTCTCATTCTCTGTTATTCCTACACGATCACACAATCTACTCCAGTACAATATTTCGACAGAACGAATAAATGAGATAATTAGAAATAAATGTAATAACCAAGTTCCATATCTTTTTCTTTAGGTGGCATGTTTGCACTTGGCGCTAAAACGAAACTCAACGAATTATCCAGTTCGCATATGAAAATAGCTGCTAATATCACAAACACATGTCACGAATCTTATGATCGCACTGCAACTAAACTTGGACCTGAAGTCTTTCAATTCACTGATCATGTCGAGGCAAAGAGTTTCAGGAGCAACGAAAAATATTATATTCTGCGACCAGAGGTAACTATACAAATCCAGAGTTAATCATTCAATGGATTCTATGAATATATAATAGAGTGTTGATTACCAGAGATAATAGCAATATGTAATCCCAAAGGGATTAAATATCGCAAATTCACAATTGAATAATAGTGGATGTCTGCCTTTGTGAATGACCAACCTGTGTTCCACTGCGAGATACAAACATGAATAATTCCATTTCGAATGGAAGTACTCATCTCATTTTCAAACCTTTCACAGACATTCGAATC
Source organism: Meteorus sp. PSUC_FEM 10030008 (assembly GCA_018881525.1). Taxonomy (NCBI): domain Eukaryota; kingdom Metazoa; phylum Arthropoda; class Insecta; order Hymenoptera; family Braconidae; genus Meteorus; species Meteorus sp. PSUC_FEM 10030008. Next base: position 67,368 of record JABMBR010005340.1, read on the forward strand.
CTACTTCATCATGTGGCGACTCACGAAGGATCCGAAATATCGTGAATGGGGATGGGAAGCAGTCCAAGCATTGGAAAAGCATTGTCGTGTACCGGGTGGATTCACAGGAATCAATAATGTGTACTCCACAGACTCACCTAAGGATGACGTACAGCAGAGTTTCTTCTTTGCGGAAACCCTCAAGGTACGTAGCCGCCTACCCATCTATAGTCAATATATACCTACATGTTGATATTTACATAAATTTATACATATCAAGCTTCATAAAACTTTCAAACCCTGAAAATCCCATATATTGAATCTCTACTTCGTCTGAGTATCCTCAATTGGCTTCCAATGTTCTTTCCAATTTTTGCTCCACACTAAATATTTGAGCATCAATAGTAATATCAGATGGTCTGTTAAAATTTGTTGGTGTCATTATTTTTATCAATGGCAGTGTGCAATATTCAAAAAATTATCAATAGTGCATTGAAGTTAATGAGCAACACAAGTATGAAATAAATGATTTCACAACGTGCACTGGAAATGGATAATGAAAATCCCTCTTCTGATGTCGGATATGTATTGAATCCGCCCGTACCTGAAAATTCATTTTACATCCTTGTGATCTAATAATTATATAATGACGCTCGCATATCATGAGCTTAATATAGGGATTGCATCTATACCACCGCACATGAAACGGATAAAATTCATATGCTCATCGAGTCTCTTTGTTTCAGTATCTGTATCTACTATTCAGTGACGACAACTTGATAAGCCTGGATGATTGGGCATTCAACTCTGAGGCTCATATGCTTCCAATTAGGGGGAATCCATTGTATCGTGATGCACGAACATTATAAGTCAATCAAATTGGAAATAGACACTTCGGTAGACGCATCATCCGAAATCACGTATGAACAATGCTGATATTGATGATGATGCTCATCCTCACCGGACTAAGTAAATCAATTTATCATAGTCAAGGACAAAGAATAAAATTATTTGAACATCATGGGATGGAGGAAATGCACCATCAACTTCGCAATTTTAATATTTGGTGATATATCAATCGATGAAGAGGGAAAAAATGGAAATTGTTATGAATATTAACGGCAATGAGTGTATATAAGGGAAAGTTATGAAGAAAGAAAACCGGGCAGACAAGAATAGAAATAATGTGCGTCAGTGTGTGTGCATGTATGTGTGTATATGTGTGCTTCACCACAAAAATAATTTTGAACTACAATCGAACGACCTGCTGCTTCTTCGTAATTCTTGCCTTTTTCGAGGTTAGAAATGAAAATAAATAAACAGAAATAATGTTAATATTAATGATGTGGCCTAAATTGAAAGCAAATCATGTGACATGGTGAAATTATTATTTAATTTCCAACATGGAGACTGATTCTCACTATGTAGTTTGTGAGAAATTTATTTCTAATCTCTCGAAATTCGTGGAGAAAAATCTCAAACTACTTGGTGGTTTGTGTTTCTTAAACCTGTTTCCTAATAATTACAATTGATTTCATACCCTTATGCTTATAGCTTTTTTATTTGTAAAAAAGGAAAAAGCAAATATACATATAGACATTTATAATAACAGTTGCGCGTATGACAAATAATGAAACAATAATACATGAAGCTCAACTGTATGATGCACTGAAAAGAAAACGTAAACCGATACGAGAGAACACCCATTCATCACGACTGTATACTGAAAAGTAGTAAACACTTTCCACTACCTCGTTCACTATCTATTTCTCTTTCTCCTTTTACCTATCTCACGCAAGTGTTCCTTCGCGTTTCAAAAGTGATTGCCTTTAGGTATTACTCGCGATTTTCGAAGTACATAAAGAAAAAAATCTATATATATAT